>ML343868.1:0-102786 GCA_005239505.1 Nicotiana paniculata | reverse complement strand
CCTTACACTACGCGACTACAATATGCTCCACACGATCGCACTGCTCAACCTCTGCGATCACGAACACACTTATGCGATCGCAGAGAGAAAAATTCTTCCCCTCTCAACTTGCACTACGCGATCGCGTCTCTCCTCACGCGATCGCAGTGAAGGATTTCCTGCTGCACAAAAACTAGAAAACCAGCAATTCTCTAAGGCCCGAAAATGCCCGTTAACCACCCGAAATCAATCCCGAGCCCTCGGGACCCCAACCAAAGTTACCAACACATCATAATTGATTATTCATACTTAGTTTCACTCTCGAAATACTAAAAATAACATCAAAATACCAAAATCACATCAAATTCAAGTCTAAGAGCTTTGAAATTTCTAAAATCCTCCAACGATGCCGAAACTATCCAAAACAACTCCGATTGACCTGAAATTTTGCAGACATATCCAAAATGACATTACAAACCTGTTCCAACTTTCGAAATTCCATTCCGACCCCGATAGCCTATTTTCCACTGCCGACCGGAAATGACCAAAAACTAACTTTCGCCAATTCAAGCCTAATTATAAACCGGTTCTCACAAAAATATTTCAAACACACTCCTAAGTCTCAAATCACCTACCGAATCTATCCGAGTCATAAAATCCGCATTCCGAGGTCGTTTTCTAATAAGTGAACTTTCAGTTGACTTTTCCAACTTTAAGGCTATTTTTAAAGACTAAGCGACTAAACTCTCACTACAACCATTCCGCTTCCAAGCCTACCAACTCTAACATATCAATAACAGTATAACCAACCTATGACAAGTCAAGAATAGAAATTATAATGCAGGTTCTACGTAACGACCGACCGGGTCGTTACATATATTTTTCGTGCTTTCTCACAGTTATGCAGACATAAGAGGAGTTTTTATTCATTTTTAAGAGGGGGTGCTTTGAGAATATTGTCTCTTCATATTTAAATGTAAATAGCAACATTTGTACTCACCGTAGACACACAAAATACTAAGATCAAAAAGTCTATTTTCTTTTTCTCTCATTTTCTTAAGTTTTATACAAGGCTAATATCAAAGATTCCCAATCATCCTTGATTCTATTGGGATCAATATGAATTAGGCTTGTTCTTTCTTAAATTATCTTTGTTTGGTTTCCTTTATTTTTTACTATTTTATTAATTAGATCAACTTAATCCACGTTTCTATAAACTGTATATACAAATTCAATTATACTTTTTTACGAATAAACAGTTTAGCGGGTATAGATAGTTGTGGTGTTAACATGCTCATATTTAACTAACGTGCTTTGAAGTTTATTTAATTATAACCATAATAAAACTATGGCAGAAAAGAATGTCAACAACTTGCTTAATGTTGGTGTGAATAACAACAATGAGCCTGTGGACAGTTTACGTGATGGGACTTAACAGGACGATTCAACTAGTGAACCCATATTGATGAGAACGAATCAACGTCGAGATGGGTGGAAAGAAATACTCGAGGCATGAGGATTCCTACTCTTGATGATTTGGATGATGAATCCGTGGCCGATACCGTAAAAGTTACGAGCACAACAACAAAAAATTATGAACCATCTCTCAAGATAGGACCGGATAGTGAATAAGCTTCAACAAGCATTATTGATGGCTTCAAATAATTCAAATGGTGGAATTCGATCCCCTCCTGGCGTGCCATTATATCAAATGGCTCCAAGAACCTGTAATGTTGCTTCTAGAAGTAGTTTAGATCAAACAACAACGAAGCAGGCGGTGTAGGTAGTGGATCTGGAAATGAAAATAACAAACAATCCTTTCAAGACCAACATCATGTGGTGCATGAGAGAATTAAATTCTCGATTGGATCAGAATTCTAAAAAATTTCATGCTCAGATGGATCAAATCTCGGGGGCACCTCCGGTCCTAAAGGGACAGACTCAAAAAAGTATATACAATTGGCATTCAAATCTAGTACAGCTACGGATTTAATCCCTAAGAGGTTTAAGATGTCGTATATTCCAAAATACGACGGAGCATCGAATCCGCAGGAGCACATAACAGCATACACTACAACTGTGAAGTAGAACGATTTGGTTCCACATGAGATCGAATCATTTTTTATTAAGAAACTTGGGAAAACCCTAACAAAAGGGGATTTAGCATGGGATTCACTTTTACATGAACACTCAATTTGATTCTTTTGAAATGCTAACAATTCTTTCATCAAAGCTCATATTGGAGTAAAGAAAGTTCAAGGTAGGAAAATGGATATTTTCAGGATTGCTCAAAGAGACTTAGAGTTACTTCAAAAGTTCGTGATCAGGTTCCAAAAGGAGAGAATGCTATTACTGGCAATGCCAGATGAATGGACAACAAAAGCATTTAACTAAGGCCTTAATCCTTTAAGCTCTGATGCCTCAAAGAAGTTGAAGAAAGGCTTGTTGGAATTTCAAGCAACCACATAGTCTGACGTCCATAATCACTATGAATCTAAAATTAGATTTGAAGATGATCAGTTGGGTTCCTTGGTGTCTTTCGAAGGTCGGTATCGTGATAGGAATCTAGAAAGGTCCAAGAATAATCTCGATGCGGACCAGAGGCCATCTATGAGTCATTTTCAACCGTATGTGTCGAACAAAAAGATAGAGTCACGGACAAGGCAAGGACATCTAGTTAGAGGTTATCGATCTGGAACGGATTGAAAGATTATCGTGGGCGAAGTAGTAGAACTCTGCAAGATAAAAAGTCAGTGGTGTCTCAGGATTCAAGCTATCCCCCATTATCAGATAACAATTTCAATATTAGCTTGGTTGATTTAGTTTATACCATGAGGAATATAAATGAACCAAGGTTCCTAAAACCAATTCGGTCGGACCCCAGTCAGAGAGATCATAGTTTGTGGTGTGAATTCCATGGTACACAGGATCATCTTAGATGCATCTTCGTGGAGAGGCAGCAATGTTGTTGAAAAATGGTCATCTTAGAAAGTTATTAAGTGACCGGGCTAAGAATAATTACATCAAAGGTCGTGATACAATGGAATCAGCGAATCCAACACGATCTCCTTATCACACAATAAACATGATTTTTAGAGGAGTTGAAGTGAATAGAGTGAAATTTTCGGCTGCAAGGAAGACTAAGATATTGATCACTCATGGAAAGAGGATCCGGGAAGTACCAGAAGATGATGAAATTACTTTCAGTAAGTAAGAGGCAGATGACCTAAATTTACCACACAATGATGCTTAGGTAATATCTTTAAATGTATTAGATTTTACAATTATGAGTGTGTTAGCTGATCTAGAAAGTTTGGCCAATATCATTCAATTAAGAGTCCTAGAGCAAGCAAAGTTGATTGGTAACATAGTTCCGTAAGTAAAGCTTTTGGCTGGATTCAACTTAATAAGTGTGATGACATGATGAGAAATCGTGCTGCCTATGTACGCCGAAGGAGTGATGAAATCAACATTATTTTAAGTTGTGGATGGTGATATGGGGCATAATGTGATTTTCGGTAGGCCATGGATCCATGATATGAAAGTTTTTCCATATACTTATCACCAGTTGCTAAATTTCCCAACACTGAATGGAATTAAGTAGATTAGAGGTGATCAGCCCGCTGCTAGGGAAATGAATGCAGTTACTTTGTCTAGCAGTAAGGCGGATAGTCAATAAATAGCAATTACAGGACCAATGCTAACTTCCAATTCAACCTTGGTGGCAATAATAAAGGAAGACAATAGTGAGGAGGAGACACCAAATATTTATCAGGTGCCCAGATCTTTCTAGGTACTAGAAGATACGGATGAAACAAAATCAATCGCAGAAGAACTCGAACAAGTCACTTTGTTCATTGAGCTCCCGGAAAGAAAGGTTTACTTGGGAATGGGGTTACGTCCCAAACTCAAATGTAAAATTATTGAATTTTTTAAAAATAATGCTAATTGTTTTGCATAGTCTCATTTAGTTATGACAAGTATTTCACTCAAAATGGTAGTTCACAAGCTAAGCTTGGATCGTAATTTTCCTCCGATAAAGTAGAAAAAATGACTAACAGCTGAGGTCAAGAATAGGTTTGTTAAGGAGGAGGTAACCATGTTACTTAATAATGGCTCAATATGTGAAGTTGAGTCTCATGATTGGTTAGATAATGTAGTGATAGTTCCAAAAAAGAATAATAAGTTTAGGATGTGTATTAATTTTAAATATTTGAAGAAGGATTGCCTAAAGACTCTTTTGCATTGCTGAACATCGATGAAATGATTGATGCCACGACTAGGCATGAGTTGATGAGTTTCCTTGATGCGTATTTCAGGTATAATCAAATAAGGATGCACCAGATGATCAAGAGGAAACATCATTTACTATTAATTTTGGTACTTATTTTTATAATGTGATGCCTTTTGGTCTCAAAAATGTCGGAGTCACCTATCAGAGGCTCGTGAACAAGATGTTTGAGCGTCAAATTTGTAAAACTATGAAAGTTTATATTGACGACATTTTGGTTAAGTCTCTTAGGCAGGTGACCATTTGACTCATCTACAAGAAACACTTGACATTTAAAGGACGTACAATATGAAGCTTAACCCAGAGAAATATGCTTTTGGAGTTGGGTCCGAAAAATTTCTCAGTTTTTGGTTTCACAACGAGAAATTGAAGTAAATCTAGACAATATCAAAGCCATAGAAGATATTTCTGATCAATTAATATCATAAAAGAGGTTTAGAGGTTGATTGGAAGATTGGTAGCCCTTAGTAGGTTTATATCTATATCCTCAGAAAAGTGTCACCGATTCTTTTCATTGTTAAAAAAGAAGAATGACTTTTTGTGGACATCGAAATGCCAACAAGCATTGAAGAATTTGAAGAAATACTTGTCTAGCCCACATTTGATGTCCAAACCAAAGGATAAATAGCAATTATTAGTATATTTGGTAGTGTCAGAAGTGGCGGTAAGTGCAGTTCTGGTCCGGGAAGATTAAGGTACGTAATGCCCTATTTTTATGTTAGTAAAATACTGTCAGTTGTGGAAACTCGATATCTACACCTAGAAAACTTGGCTCTAGCTCTCGTAATTGCCTCTCCAAAGCTTAGACCCTAATTTCAGTGTCACCCTATAATCGTTGTGATGACTTTTACATTGCGGAACCTCCTTCATAAACCTGAGATATCAGGTCGATTGGCTAAATATGCGGTTGAAATTGGTGAGTTTGATATTGAATATAAATCATGGATTGTAATCAAGTCACAAGTTTTGGACAACTTTGTGGGTGACTTTAGTTTGGGGATGATACATTTAGCTGCACAAGAAGCAGTTTTTGAGTCGGGAATTGTGTCCGAAGTCTAGACCCTGTTTACAGAAGGTGCATCCAACATGAAAGGGTCTAGTTGAGATAATATTAATTACTCCTTCAGGAAAATCCTATGGCAGGCCATACAATGTGACGACCCAAAAGGTCACCACCTATTTTATTACCCATACCATACTTCTGAAGCCGTGAAAACCTGATCTGTAGTTGCCTCGATTTACGTGTGCATTCCGGGCGCGTAGTCGGAAAGTTTAAATATGAAATTCTGTGAAAAATGCTAAAATTTGATATTAAAATGAGTAAATTTGACTCCGGTCAACATTTTGGGTAAATGAACCCAGACCCGTGAATTGATGGTCCCGGAGGGTCCGCAGGAAAATATGGGACTTAGGCGTATGCCCGGGATCGAATTCCGAGGTCCCAATCCCGAGAAATGAATTTTTGAGTAAAATTGTTTTTCTGAAATTTATAAAGAAAAGTGAAATGAAAATTTGTTAGAATGTGTTGGTATCGGGCCCGTATTGTGGTTACGGCACCCGGTACAAGTATTATATATGGTTTAAATATTTCTGTGAAGTTTGGTTGAAATTGGACGTCGTTTGACGTGTTTCGGACTTAAAACTCTAAATTTGAAAGTTTATGAAGTTTGAAGGAAAACTAGTGATTTTGAGGGTTGATTCGTTGATTTTGATGTTATATTGGCGATTTTATCACACGTTTAAGTCCATAGGATGTTGTTGAGTTAGTGCATGTGATTTGTTAGGATCCCCGGGGGCTCGAGAGTGTTTCAGAGGTGTCTCGGAGTGAATTTGAACTTAGGAAGATTGCTGGTTTTTGTCTTCAGCAGTTGCAGGTTCATTTGTTCTTCGCGTTCTCGACCCCTCTTCCGCGTTCGTAAAGCTTTAAGATTTTCCTTCATCACGTTCGCATCCATTCCCTCGTGAACGCGTAGGGTTATTTGACCCTGAGGGATTAGCCCTCTTTTCCTCTTCGCGTTCGCGTACAGTTGACCGCAAACGCGTAGCTTTACAGGTCCCCTTCATCGCGTTCGCGTGATGTCCCATGCGTTCGCATAAGTCAACTTCTGGACCCCAGCCTTTTTACTCTTCGCGTTCGAGTTCTCCCTTCCGCGAACACGATGGCTTGCCCAGTCTACCCTTCGCGAACGCGACCTCACTTCCGCGAACGTGAAGGGCAATTTTGCCTAGTGGTATATAAATATTTCTAGAACCAGTAGCTACGGGATTTTCATAAATCATAACGAACTTCTTCTTCTCCAAGGCCCTTAGGCGTGCATTGAATCCTTCCTTCACCAAAACTTCTTGAGTTAGTAAATTTTAACTCGTTTCCTTAATTTTTCATCTATATCTAATGAATTCCTAAGCCTAAAACATACAAATTAGAGTAGAAAATTGGGAATTTGGGTAGAGTTAGGCCCTTTTAAATTTTCTTGATTAAGACCTCGTTTTGGGGTCGAATTTGAAAACAAATTATATATTCGGGCTCGTGGGTGAATTGGTAACGTGGTTTTGGTCCGAGCCTCATGTTTGGACCATGCGGGACCGGGGTCGAATTTTGTTATTTTGGAAGAATACATGGAAATGGGNCTACTTGCTAATTGTCAAATACGATGCATAGGCATGGTGACGAGTATCTATACATTAGTGTCTAGCATGACCGTGAGTCTTTATATTGCGAATATTCTGATTTTGTTGTAATTTCCATGCTTAATTGATGATTTCTATATGTTGTGAAGAGCATGTGAAGGGAATTGTAATCTTTAAACTCCTTTGGAGAAATGGGTCAAATTGTAGCACGAATGGTGAAGATATATGAGATAATTGAATCCTTTGGAGCATTGGCTCAAATTGTAACACGAATGACGAAGATATATGAGATAATTGAATCTTTTGGAGCATTGGCTCAGATTGTAGCACGAATGGTGAAGATATATGAGATAATTGAATCCTTTGGAGCATTGGCTCAAATTGTAACACGAATGACGAAGATATATGAGATAATTGAATCTTTTGGAGCATTGGCTCAGATTGTAGCACGAATGGTGAAGATATATGAGATAATTGAATCTTTTGGAGCATTGGCTCAAGTAATAGAGTAAATTATGAAATGAAAGTGAAATAAAGAGAAAGAGTTACTAAAATATACCCTTGCCGGGTCATTGTTGCTTTTGATATTGTCTCCCTTGCTGGGATGTTGAGATTACTGTTATTGTTCCCTTGCCGGGATTTAATTCTTTAATTGATGTTTCCTTGCCGGGATTTCTATTTCTATTATGTTTACTCCCTTGCCCTTGTT
Source organism: Nicotiana paniculata (assembly GCA_005239505.1). Classification (NCBI taxonomy): domain Eukaryota; kingdom Viridiplantae; phylum Streptophyta; class Magnoliopsida; order Solanales; family Solanaceae; genus Nicotiana; species Nicotiana paniculata. The sequence goes on along the minus strand of ML343868.1, from coordinate 95,179 downwards.
TGTGATTGTTGTTTGGGTGAGGAAGAGTGTTAAAGCACGAAGGGTGATGTCGTTCACTGTTTACTATTGTGAGGAAGAGTGTTAAAGTACGAAGGGTGATGTCGTGCACTATTTACTATTGTGAGGAAGAGCGTTAAAGCACGAAGGGTGATGCCATGCGTTGTTCGATATTGTGAGGAAAGAGTGTAAAGCACGAAGGGTGATGACGTGCCATACGATGTACCATTCCGTACAGATATTCATTTATTATATTGTGAGGAAAGAGAGTAAAAGCACGAAGGGTGATGTCGTGCACATGATCATTTATACGATTGATTGGAGAGGGCGAGAGTAAAAGCACGGAGGGTGGTGCCGTGCAAGCTTGTGATTTCTGATCCTTATTGATATTTTGGCCTTGTTGTTCTTTTCCTTATTTGAGATTTCTTATATGAAACTGTTATCTCCCTAAAACATCTCCCTTCCTTTATTNTTCTAGCCTCGTCACTACTTCGCCGAGGTTAGGCTAGGCACTTACCAGTACATGGGGTCGGTTGTACTGATGCTACACCTGCACTTCTTTATGTTGTGCAGATTACGCAGCCGGACCCGGAGGACATTATTAGTGGGAGTGTCTTCCATCTTATCCTAGAGGCTTCAAGGTATACCCGCTGGCGTTCGTAGGCCTTGGCGTCTCTCCCATCTCTATGTATTCGCTTCTGTCTTGTTTTTCCTCTTGTTTCAGAGACAGTCATGTATTTCCTTTCAGACTTGTATTTAGTACTCTTATAGACAGTTCGTGGGTTTGTGACTCTGGGTTTTGGGAAATTATGCGTCGTTGTATTCTGTTGTCTCTACTTATCTTGAAACCGTATTTATTTCCACTATTTAATTGTGAATCGTTTTAGTTTATTCCGTTAAATTGATGTTATTATGCTAGTTTAACTATACACGGTTGCTTGTCTAGCGGGTTCAACGTTATATGCCCTCACGGCCCGATGGTGGGATTTCGGGGCCTGACAAGTTGGTATCAGAGCTCTAGGTTGCTTAGGTCTCACAACTCACGGACAACTTGGCAGAGTCTGAGGGATTGGTACCGAGATGTCTGTATTTATCCCCCAGAGGCTGCAAAGTTAGGATGACTCCACATTTCTTTTCATCACTGTGCGATATGAATTCTGAGTACTAATTGAGTTTCTATTCTATTCTCTCGCAGATGGCGAGGACGCGTGCCTCCCTTGGTTCCGCTCGGCAGCCCGACACTCCTGCTACAGCTCCTACGAGGGGTCGAGGTCGAGGACGAGGTTGTGCTTGAGGCCGAGTCCAGGGCCGGGCTCATCCTAGAGCAGCAGCCCCAGTGGAGGACTGTCACGCCCCGAAATCCCACCATCAGGCCATGATGGCGTCTAACGTTGAACCCGCTAGACAAGCCAACGTAGATAGATAAACTAGCATATTAACACCACTTTAATAGGATAAACTAAACAGTTCACAGTTTAATAGCGGAAATAAATATGGTTCCAAGCTAAATAAGGACAACATAATACAACAACGCGTACAAACTCATGAACTGTCTACAAGAGTGCTAAATACAAGTCTGAAAAGAGAATACATAGTTGTCTCTAAAACTAGAGGAAAAACAAGACAGAAGTGAAATCAAGGGATGGAAGAGACGCCAAGGCCCACGAACGCCAGCAGGTATACCTTGAAGTCTCTAGGATAAGGTCCTCCGGGTCCGGCTGTGTAATATGCACAACATAAAGAAGTGCAGGTGTAGCATCAGTACAACCGACCCCATGTACTGAGTAAGTGCCTAGCCTAACCTCGGCGAAGTAGTGACGAGGCTAGAACCAGACTACCAAATAAACCTGTGCAGTTCAATTAAACATATATACATATATACAACGGATAAGAAATATAGGGAGAAAACAATTAATAAAGGAAGGGGAACATGCTGTGGGGAGATAACAGTTTCATATAAGAAATCTCAATAAGGAAAGGAACAACAAGCCAGCATATCAACAAGGACAAGAAATCACAAACTTGCACGGCATCACCCTTCGTGCTTTTACTCTCGTCCTCACTATGCAATGTATAATATAATCAATGTAAATCATGGCACGGCATCACCCTTCATTCTTTTACTCTCGTCCTCACTATGCAATGTATAATGTCATCAATATAAATCATGGCACGACATCACCCTTCGTGCTTTTACTCTCGTCCTCACTATGCAATGTATAATGTCATCAATATAAATCATGGCACGACATCACCCTTCGTGCTTTAACACTCTTCCTCACCCAAACAACAATCACAAACAAGGGCAAGGGAGTAAACAGAATATAAATAGAAATCCTGACAAGGGAACAATAACAGTAATCTCAACATCGCAGCAAGGGAGACAATATCAAACAATGCACGACATCACCCTTAGTGCTTTACTCTCATTCTCACCAAGACAAGTGCACGGCATCACCCTTCGTGCTTTACGCTCATACTCACCAAAACAAGTGCACGGCATCACCCTTCGTGCTTTAACACTCTTCCTCACCCAAACAACAATCACAAACAACGGGCAAGGGAGTAAACATAATAGAAATAGGAATCCTGGCGAGGGAACAATAATTAAACAATTAAATCCCGGGAAGGGAAACATCAATTAAACAATTAAATCCCGGCAACGGAACATCAATTACACAATTAAATACCGGCAAGGGAAACATTAATTACACAATTAAATCCCGACAAGGGAACATCAATTACACAATTAAATCCCGGCAAGGGAACATTAATTACACAATTAAATCCCGGCAAGGGTATATTTCAATAACTCTTTCTCTTTCTTTCACTTTTATTTCCATGATTTATTCTATCACTTGAGCCAATGCTCCAAAGGATGTAATATCTCATATTTCTTCATTATTCGTTTCACAATTTGAGCCAATGCTTCAAAGATATAATATCTCATATTTCTTCACCATTCATGTTACAATTTGAGCCAATTCTCCTCGAAATTTAAAGATCACAATTCTCTCCACATATTCTTCACAACATATAGGAATCGACAATTAAACATGGAAATTACCACAAAATCAAAATTCACAATATAAGGACTCACGGTCATGCTAGACACTAATGTATAGATACTCGTCACCATGCCTATACATCGTATTTGACAATTAGCAAGTAGCAAATTATACTCAACTCCTATTCCCTCAAGCTAAGGTTAGACCAAACACTTACCTCGGGTCCAAAGTATAGCAATCAACCCTCTAACACCGCCTTTCCTTTAGAATTCAACTCCAGAATGATATTATCTAGACATAATCAGATCAAGTATATCAATAAGGATTCAATGATTCAGTTACATGGCCTAATTATCCATTTCCTAGCATTCCTCCAAAATTATCAAAATTCGACCACGGTCCCGCTTGGTCCAAACACAAGGCCTGGACCAAAACCATGTCACCCACGAGCCCGAATATATAATTTATTTTCACATTCGACCCCAAGACGAGGTCTTAATCAAGAAAAATCAAAAGGGGCCTAACTCTACCCAAATTCAAGATTTTCTATTCTAATTTGCATGTTTTAGGCTTAGGAATTTATTAATTATAGATGAAAAATGAAGGAAATGAGTTAAGATTTACTAACCCAAGAAGTCTTGATGAGGGATGGCTTCAATGGATGCCTAAGGGCTTTGGAGAAGAAGAAGTTCGTTATTTTCTAATTGAATCCCGTAGCTACTGGTTCTGGAAATATATATATACCACTGGGCAAAATTGTGCATCGCGATCGCGGGAATGGGTTTGCGATCGCGAAGAGTAGACTGGACAGACAATTGCGATCGCGGAAGGGAGGAAGCGATCGCGAAGAGTAAAAAAACTGGGGTCCAGAAGTTGACTTACACGAACGCGTGGGACATCACGCGAACGCGATGAAGGAGACATGTAAAGCTACGCAATCGCGAAGAGGAAAAGAGGGCTAATCCCTCAGGGTCAATTAACACTACGCGATCGCGAGGGAAGGGACGAGAATGCGATGAAGGAAAACTTAAAGCTTCGCGATCGCGGAAGAAGCTTCGCGATCGTGAAGAACAAAAGGGACCTGCAACAGCTGAAGCAAAAACCAGCAATTTTCCTAAGTTCAAAATCACCCCGACACACCTCCAAAACACTCTCGAGCCCTTGGGGATCCTAACAAATCACATGCACTGACTCAACAACATCCTACGAACTTAACCGTGTGATCAAATCGCCAATATAACATCATATACATAGAATTAAACCTCAAAATCCATGAATTCTATCAAATTTCATAAAACATCAAATTTCCCATTTCAAGTCCGAAACACGTCAAACGAAATCCGTTTTCAACCAAACTTTGCAGAAAGCGCTTAAACCATATATAAGACCTGTACCGGGTGCCGGAACCAAAATACAGACCCGATACCATCACTTTCTAATCAGATTTCAATTTCAATTTCCATAAATATTTTCAAAAAACAATTTTACTCAAAAATTCATTTCTCAGGCTTGGGACCTGGAAATTCGCTTCCGGGCATACGCCCAAGTCCCATATTTTCCTAGGACCCTCAGGATCATCAAATCACGGGTCCGGGTATGTTTACCCAAAATGTTGACCGAAGTCAAATTTATTCATTTTAATATCAAATCTTAGCATTTTTCACAAAATTTCATATTTAAGTTGTTCGGCTACGCGCCCGGACTGCGCACGCAAATTGAGGCAACTACAAATGAGGTTTTCAAGGCCTCAGAAGTACGGAATAGGTAATAAAATAGGCAATGACCCTTTGGGTCGTCATATTCTCCACCTCTAAAACAACCGTTCGCCCTCGAACGGACAGAAGAAGGAAGTATCCTCCAACATAAATCTCAATCACGCTGACCAATTAGATAGAACCGGCCTGACTCATTTGCACACTAACATACTAGGAAGGTAATCCACTCACTTGAAATCACAAGCAAATTCATATTCTACACACACTATACCTTTTACAATTTCCACTAAATCATTCAATAGAACCCAATTACCCAACAAGTACATTACAACATATATCGAAGAAATTTCCATTACTCGTGACATTCCCAGACCCCATGCCCTCAGGTCGAGTCTGACGAGGAGGTCCCACTTCCGGCAGTCCCAGCTGGACCAGCTCAGGTCCCAGAGGGGTTCATAGTTACCCCAGTGCTTCAGGACGCTCTTGTCCATCTAGTCGGACTCATGGAGAATGTAGCACATGCGGGTCTTCTTCCTACTGCACCAGCTGTCTCTCAGGCTGGGGGAGGTGCCCAGACTCCTGCCGCCCGTATGCCAGAGTAGCTAGCTCCACAGTTTCAGACTCTGGCACCTCAGCCAGCCGGAGTAGCTTAGTCGGGTATTGCAACACCGGTAGTAGAGGGAGCAGTTATGTCAGCAGATGCCTTGTGGAGACTGGACAGGTTCATTAAGTTATCCACTGCTACTTTCACTGGTTCACCATCATAAGACCCCCAGGATTATTTGGACAGCTGCCATGAGGTTCTTCGGAACATGGGCATAGTGCAGTCCAACGGAGTTGACTTCGCTACTTTTCGGTTATCTGACGCAGCCAAGAGTTGGTGGAGAGACTATTGCTTAGCCAGACCAGCTGGATCTACGTCTTTGACTTGGACTTAGTTCTCAGAGCTATTTTTGGGGAAGTTCCTTCCCATTACTCAGAGAGAGGACCTTCGGAGGCAGTTTGAGTGCCTCCAGCAGGGATCTATGTCAGTCACTCAGTATGAGACCAGGTTCATCACTCTAGCCCGAAATGCTCTTATGATACTTCCCACTGATCGGGAGAGGGTTCGGAGATTTATTGAGGGATTGGCCCGGCCTATTAGACTTCAGATGGCGAGAGAGTCAGGTACAAATATATCATTCCAGGATGCGGCCAATGTGGCCAGGAGGATTGAGATGATTATGTCACAGGGTGGTGGTCAGGGGTTGAATAGAGGCCCCGTCATTTCGTTCATTTCAGCGGAGCCTCATCTGGAGGCAGGGATTCTTCAGGCAGGGGTCACCCTCCCAGACCCTTTCAGTCAGCTCTCCAGGTTTCCCATAGTACTTCAGGTGGTTGTGGTTATCATATGCACTATTCTGATCAGCAGCCTTACAGTGCGCCACCAGCTCCCATCAGTGCACCGCCACATCAGAGTTTCGAGGTGGTCATTCAGGTCGACAGGGTCAGATTCAGTTCCCTCAGCAGCCGAGTCATGTTACACGTATGGTGATCTGAGTCACCTTGCCAGATTTTGCCCTCGAGCATCAGGTAGTTCGCAGCATCAGGGTTCTAGTGCCATGGTACAGGCACCAGGTGTTCCACAGCCTGCCCAGCCAGTTAGAGGTGGGGGTAGAGGTGCTAGAGGTGGAGGTAGAGGTCATAGAGGTGGAGCTCAGGCCGCTAGAGGTGGAGGCCAGCCAGCAGCCGGCCATCCCAGAGATGTAGTTCAGGGTGGTGGGGCCCAGCCCCGATGTTATGCTCTTCCAGCCAGGCTAGAGGCTGAGTCTTCAGATGCAGTCATTACAGGTACTATTTGGGTCTGTGACAGAGGCTTCAGTGCTATTTGATCCGGGGTCTACGTATTCGTACGTGTCCTCTTATTTTGCACCGTACCTGGTCATGCCTAGTGATCCACTGAGTATTCCTATTTATGTATCTACATCGGTGGGTGATTCTATCGTGGTCGATCGAGTCCATCATTTTTGTGTTGTGGTGATTAGGGGTCTTGAGACCTGTGTTGATTTGTTGTTTTTAGGTATGGTCGACTTTGATGTTATATTGGGGATGGACTGGTTATCCCTATATCATGCTATCTTGGATTTCCATGCCAAGACTGTGACCTTAGCCTTACCAGATTTGCCCCGTTTAGAGTGGAGAGGGATCCTGGTCATTCTACCCGCAGTGTTATTACGTATGTGAAGGCTCGACGTATGGTCGAGAAGGGGTGTTTGGCTTATTTGGCTTATGTGCGCGATTCCAGTGTTGAGGTTCCCTCTATTAATTCGGTACCCGTGGTTCATGAGTTTTCTGAGGTCTTCCCTTCAGACCTACCGGGGATGCCACCCGACAGGGACATTGATTTCAGCATTGATCTGGCTCTGGGCAACCAACCCATTTCTATTCCGCCGTATCGCATGGCCCCGCCATAGTTGAAGGAACAGTTGCAGGATTTGCTTGGGAAGGGTTTCATTAGACCCAGCGTTTCTCCTTGGGGTGCTCCAGTATTGTTTGTGAAGAAAAATGATGGTTCGATGAGGATGTGCATTGATTACCGGTAATTGAACAAGGTTACAATCAAGAATAAGTATCCACTGCCGAGGATTAATGATTTGTTCGATCATCTTCAGGGTGCCAAGGTATTTTCAAAGATAGACTTGAGATCTAGCTACCATCAGTTAGGATTAGGGCATCCGATGTCCCTAAGACATCTTTCCGCACTCGGTACGGGCATTACGAGTTTTTGGTCATGTCGTTTAGGTTGACGAATGCCCCAACAGCTTCTATGGACTTGATGAACCGAGTGTTCAGGCCTTATTTGGACTCGTTCGTGATAGTCTTCATTGATGANAAGATAGACTTGAGATCTGGCTACCATCAGTTGAGGATTAGGGCATCTGATGTCCCTAAGACATCTTTCCGCACTCGGTACGGGCATTACGAGTTTTTGGTCATGTCGTTTAGGTTGACGAATGCCCCAACAGCTTCTATGGACTTGATGAACCGAGTGTTCAGGCCTTATTTGGACTCGTTCGTGATAGTCTTCATTGATGATATATTGATATACTCCCGCAGTCAGGAGGAGCACGAGCAGCATCTCAGAGTGGTTCTTCAGACTCTGAAGGATAGTCAGCTATATGCAAAGTTTTCAAAGTGTGAGTTCTGGTTGAGTTCAGTTGCATTCCTGGGTCATGTCGTATCAGCAGAGGGTATTCAGGTTGACTTGAAGAAGATTGAGGCAGTCAAGAACTGGCCTAGACCAGTATCAGCTACAGAGATTTGGAGTTTCTTGGGATTGGCAGGCTACTATCGTCGGTTCATGGAGGGGTTCTCATCTATTGCAGCCCCGATGACCAGGTTGACCCAGAAGGGTGCCCAGTTCAGATGGTCGGACGAGTGTGAGGCGAGCTTTCAGAGGCTCAAGACAGCTCTGACTACGACACCAGTATTGGTTTTGCCTACAGGTTCAGGGCCTTATACAGTCTATTGTGATGCTTCCCGTATTGGGCTTGGTGCAGTGTTGATGTAGGATGGCAAGTTCATTTCTTATGCTTCGAGGCAGTTGAAGATTCATGAGAAGAACTATCCAGTGCATGATTTGGAGTTGGCAGCCATTGTCCATGCATTGAAGATTTGGAGGCACTATCTGTATGGCGTGGCATGTGAGGTGTTCACGGATCATAAGAGTCTTCAGTACTTGTTTAAGCAAAAGGAGTTGAATTTGAGGCAAAGGAGGTGGTTGGAGTTGTTGAAGGATTATGATATTACCATCTTATATCACCCGGGGAAGGGCAACGTAGTGGCCGATGCTTAGAGTAAGAAGTCAGCTAGTATGGGCAGTCTTGCTTTTATTTCGGTCAGTCAAAGGCCACTTGCATTGGATGTTTAGGATTTGGCCAATCGATTTGTGAGGTTGGATATTTCGGAGCCTAGTCGAGTGTTGGCTTGTACGGTCGCTCATTCTTTATTATTGGAGCGTATCTGTGATCGGCAATTTGATGATTCCCATTTGTGTGTCCCTAGAGACACGGTGTAGCGCCGAGGCGCCAAGCAGGTGACCTTAGATGATGATGGTGTTTTGAGATTCTAGGGACGAGTTTGTGTGCCTAATGTTAATGGGATTCGAGAATTGATTTTAGAGGAGGCCCATAGTTCCCGCTACTCTATCCATCCGGGCGCCGCGAAGATGTATCAGGATTTGCGGCAGCATTATTGGTGGCGTAGAATGAAGAAGGATATTGTGGTATATGTGGCGTGGTGTTTGAATTGTCAACAGGTTAAGTATGAGCATCAGAGTCCTAGTGGTTTATTTCATAGGATTGAGCTTCCCGAGTGGAAGTGGGAGAGGATCACTATGGACTTCGTTACTAGACTTTCATTGACCCGGAAGAAGTTCGATGCAGTTTGGTTCATTGTTGATAGGCTGACCAAGTCAGCGCATTTCATTCCTGTGGCAGTCTCCTATTCATCCGAGAGGTTAGCTGAGATCTATATCTGGAAGATTGTTCGCCTTCATGGTGTGCCGGTATCTATCATTTCAGACCGGAGCACGCAGTTTACCTCACGTTTCTGGAGAGCAGTTCAGCAGGAGTTAGGCACTCAGGTGGAGTTGAGCACAACATTTCATCCTCAGACGGATGGACAGTCCGAGCGGACTATTCAAATATTGGAGGATATGCTCTAAGCTTATGTTATTGACTTTGGAGGATCATGGGATCAGTTCTTGCCTTTAGCAGAGTTTGCCTGCAACAAAAGCTACCAGTCGAGTATCCAGATGGCTCCTTATGAGGATTTATATGGTAGATGGTGTCGATCTCCGGTTGGATGGTTTGAGCCGGGAGAGGCTCGGTTGTTGGATACAGATTTGGTTCAGGAGGCATTGGACAAGGTCAGGATCATTCAGAATAAGCTTCGTACAGCTCAGTCAAGGAAAAAGAGTTATACAGATCGCAAGGTTCGAGATGTGGCTTTCATGGTTGGTGAGCGAGTATTGCTCCGAGTATCGCCTATGAAGGGCGTGATGAGATTTGGGAAGAAGGGCAAGCTTAGCCCTAAGTTCATTGGTCCGTTTGAGATTCTTGATCGACTGGGAGAGGTGGCTTATAGACTTGCATTTCTGCCTAGCTTATCATCCGTACATCCAATTTTTCATGTGTCCATGCTTCGGAGGTATCACCGCGATCCAGCCCACGTGTTAGATTTTAGCACTATCCAGTTGGACAAGGACTTATCTTATGAGGAGGAACCGGTAGCTATTCTAGACCGGCAGGTTTGTCAGTTGAGATCCAAGAGTTTCCCTTCTGTTCATGTTCAGTGGAGAGGTCAGCCTCCTGAGGCATCGACCTGGGAGTCCGAGTCCGATATGCGGAGCCGTTACCCTCACCTATTCCCCGACTCAGGTACTTCCTTCTTCTATCCGTTCGAGGACGAACGGTTGTTTTAGAGGTTGAGAATGTGACGACCCAAAGGGTCACCACCTATTTTATTACCCATCCCGTACTTCCGAGGCCTTGAAAACCTCATCTGTAGTTGCCTCAATTTGCATGCGCAGTTCGGGCGCGTAGCCGAAAATTTTAAATATGAAATTCTGTGAAAAATGCTAAAATTTGATATTAAAATGAGTAAATTTGACTCCGGTCAACATTTTAGGTAAAACGGACCCGGACCCGTGGGTCCCGGAGGGTCCGCAGGAAAATATGGGACTTGAGCGTATGCCCGGAATCGAATTCCGAGGTCCCAAGCCCGAGAAATAAATTTTTGAGTAAAATTGTTTTTTTTTGAAATTTATAAAGAAAAGTGAAATGAAAATTTGTTAGAACGTGTTGGTATCGAGCCCGTATTTTGGTTCCGGCGTCTGACACAGGTCTTATATGTGGTTTAAGATATTTCTGTGAAGTTTGGTTGAAATTGGACGTTGTTTGACGTGTTTTGGACTTAAAACTCTAAATTTGAAAGTTTATGAAGTTTGAAGGAAAACTAGTGATTTTGAGGTTTGATTCGTTGATATTGATGTTATATTGGCAATTTGATCGCACGGTTAAGTTCGTAGGATGTTGTTGAGTCAGTGCATGTGATTTGTTAGGAGCCCCGAGGGATCAGGAGTGTTTTGGAGGTGTCTCAGAGTGATTTTGAACTTAGGAAGATTGCTGGTTTTTGGCTTCAGCAGTTGCAGGTCCATTTGTTCTTCGCATTCGCGACCCCTCTTCCGCGTTCGCGAAGCTTTAAGATTTTCCTTCATCGCGTTCGCATCCATTCCCTCACGAACACGTAGGTTATTTGACCCTGAGGGATTAGCCCTCTTTTCTTCTTCGCGTTCGCATACAGTTGACCGCAAACGCGTAGCTTTACAGATCCCCTTCATCGTGTTCGCGTGATGTCTCACGTGTTCGCGTAAGTCAACTTCTCGACCCTGACCTTTTTACTCTTCGCGTTCGCGTTCTCCCTTCCGCGAACGCGATGGCTTGCCCAGTCTACCCTTTGCAAACGCGACCACACTTCCGCGAACGCGAAGGGCAATTTTGCCCAGTGGTATATAAATATTTCCAGAACCAGAAGCTACGGGATTTTCATAAATCATAACGAACTTCTTCTTATCCAAGGACCTTAGGCGTCCATTGAAGCCTTCCTTCACCAAAACTTCTTGGGTTAGTAAATTTTAACTCGTTTCCTTCATTTTTCATCTATATCTAATGAATTCCTAAGCCTAATACATGCAAATTAGAGTAGAAAATTGGGAATTTAGGTAGAGTTAAGCCCTTTTGAATTTTCTTGATTAAGATCTCGTTTTGGGGTCGAATTTGAAAACAAATTATATATTCGGGCTCGTGGGTGAATGGGTGACGTGTTTTGGTCCGAGCCTCGTGTTTGGACCAAGCGGGCACGGGGTCAAATTTTGTTATTTTGGAAGAATGCATGGAAATGGGTAATTAGGCTATGTAATTGAATCATTGAATCCTTATTGATATACTTGAGTTGATTATGTCTAGATAATACCATTCCGGAGTTGAATTCTAAAGGAAAGGCGGTGTTAGAGGGTTGATTGCTATATTTTGGACCCGAGGTTGGTCTAACCTTAGCTTGAGGGATAGGAGTTTAGTATTATTTTCTACTTGCTAATTGTCAAATACGATGTATAGGCATGGTGACGAGTATCTATACATTGGTGTCTAGCATGACCGTGAGTCCTTATATTGCGAATATTCTGATTTTATTGTAATTTCCATGATTAATTGATGATTTCTATATGTTGTGAAGAGCATGTGAAGGGAATCGTAATCTTTAAACTCCTTTGGAGCAATGGCTCAAATTGTAGCACGAATGGTGGAGATATATGAGATAATTGAATCCTTTGGAGCATTGGCTCAAATTGTAACACGAATGATGAAGATATATGAGATAATTGAATCCTTTGGAGCATTGGCTCAAGTAATAGAGTAAATTATGAAATGAAAGTGAAAGAAAGAGAAAGAGTTACTATTATATACCCTTGTAGGGTCATTGCTTCTTTTGATATTGTCTCCCTTGCTGGGATGTTGAGATTACTGTTATTGTTCCCTTGCAGGGATTTAATTGTTTAATTGATGTTCCCTTGCCGGGATTTCTATTTTTATTCTGTTTACTCCCCTGCCCTTGTTTGTGATTGTTGTTTGGGTGAGGAAGAGTGTTAAAGCACGAAGGGTGATGCCGTGCACTGTTTACTATTGTGAGGAAGAGCTTAAAGCACGAAGGGTGATGCCGCGCATAGTTTGATATTGTGAGGAAAGAGTGTAAAGCACGAAGGGTGATGTCGTGTTGTACGATGTACCATTCCGTACAGATATTCATTTATTATATTGTGAGGAAAGAGAGTAAAAGCACGAAGGGTGATGCCATGCACATGATTATTTATACGATTGATTGGTGAGGGCGAGAGTAAAAGCACGAAGTGTGGTGCCGTGCAATCTTGTGATTTCTGATCCTTATTGATATTCTGGCCTTGTTGTTCTTTTCCTTATTGGAGATGTCTTATATGAAACTGTTATCTCCCCACAGCGTCTACCCCTTCCTTTATTGATTGTTTTCTACCTGTATTTCTTTTCCGTTGTGTGTATATATATATATATATTTATTTATTTATTTATTTATTTGAACTGCACAGGTTTATTTGGTAGTCTGGTTCTAGCCTCGTCACTACTTCGCCGAGGTTAGGCTAGGCACTTACCAGTACATGGGGTCGGTTGTACTGATGCTATACCTGCACTTCTTTATATTGTGAAAATTACGCAGCTGGAACCGGAGGACATCATTAGTGAGAGTGTCTTCCAGCTTATCCTAGCGGATTCAAGGTATACCCGTTGGCGTTCGTGGGCCTTGGCATTTCTCCCATCCCTATGTCTTCGCTTCTGTCTTGTTTTTCCTCTAGGTTCAGAGACAGTCTTGTATTTCCTTTCAGACTTGTATTTAGCACTCTTATAGACTGTTCGTGAGTTTGTGACTCCGAGTTTTGGGAAATTATGCGTCGTTGTTTTATGTTGTCTTTACTTAGCTTGAAACCGTATTTATTTCCACTGTTTAATTGTGAACCGTTTTAGTTTATTCCGTTAAATTGATGTTATTATGCTAGTTTAACTATACATGTTGGCTTGTCAAGCGAGTTCAACGTTAGATTCCCTCACGGCCCGATGGTGGGATTTCGGGGCGTGACATACGAACTGTTCGTTTAACTAACAATGAAGCCGAGAATGGGGATATGGTTGCATAACTCTAATTAGCTCGGAGACTAGGCTTTAAGATGATTGAAGTAAAGTGTGATTCTCAGCTGGTGTTCAATCAGACATATGAAATTTTTTATGTTAAAGAAGAATGTATGCAGCAGTACTTAAACAAAGTCCAAGTTTTACTTTCTCGGTTCAAGGAGTGGTCAGTGATCCATATTCTAAGAGAGGAGAACATGGAGGCTGATGCACTAGCTAACTTGGGTGTTTCAACGAAGTTGTAAAGCACCGACTGTGGTTCAATTGTACAATTGTTGCATTCAGTCCTAGATGTGAATAGTTATTGTGAAGTTAATTCAAAAACCTACTCTAGGATTAGAGAAATAAATTTATTGAATATTTATGACATGTCAAATTTCCTGAGGATTCTAAAGCCTCTGGGGTACTCGGAAAAAAAGTTTCCCAGTAGTGTCTGGTTGATTTACAACTATACCAGAAATCTTATCAGGGTCCATTGGCTCAATGCTTAGGACCAACAAAAGATGATTATGTAATGAGGGAAGTTCATGAAGGAGTTTGTGGTAATCATTTCGGGGCAGATTCATTAATGCTCAGCGGGTTACTATTGGCCCTAAATGGAATAATTTTTTGCAAAAATGTAATAAATGTCAATGTTATGCTCAGTTAGTACATCAACCCGCAGAACTTTTGCATTCGGTTATGTCGATATGGCAGTTGAACCTCTGCCTTAGGGACCCAGAAAGGTAAAATTTCTTTTGATTATGACTGATTACTAAATGGGTTAAAGAAAATGCTTTCAAGAAGGTTGGAGAACGATAAGCAAGAAATTTTATTTGGGATCACATTATTTGTCGATTGGAGTACTAAATGAAATTGCATGTGACAATGGGACACAATTCATAAGCTCCAAATCACAATATTCTTAGAGAATTGAAGATTAAAAGAATTACACCGTCTCTGTATCATCCAAAATTCTAATGGAAAAGCAGATTCAACAAATAAGGTGATAATTCAAAATCTCAAAAAGACGTTAGAGGATGCAAAATGAAGGTGGGTTGAGGAGTTACGAGGAGTACTATGGGCGTATCGAACCATGACAAAATAAAGCACTGGAGAAATACCTTTATTCATTATATATGAAAATAAACTTTGATTCTGATGGCGATATATGAACCAACTATGAGGTTCTCTCGGACAAACGAGCAAGAAATGTTGAAGCTATGTTGGTTAAGCTGGATTTTCCTGATGAGTGCCGGGATTTGGCTTATGTGAGGATGATGGTGCAGAAGCAAATAATGAAAATGCATTATAATCATAGAGAAAATCTCTGTTATTTTAAAGTCAGAGACATGGTTCTGCGGGAAGTGACTCATAATACCCAGGAAGTCAACGCCGAAAAATTGGGACCAAATAAAAAAGGACTTTACCGATTTTAGCTGTAATAAAAAAGACTCGTATCAGTTGGAAAATCAAGATGTAGTTAAATTACCAAGAAACTCTAATGTGAGTCATCCCAAAAGGTACTATTGTTGAAGATTATTGATTATACTAAATATACGCGCTACACTCTTTTTTTCTTCGGCAAGTTTTTGCCCAAATGAGTTTTCTGGTAAGGTTTTCAATGAGGCAACAACGTAAAGCGTAATACAAATGTGAATTGCTAATAAAACTGGAAACCAGTGTTTGAGTCCATATAGTTTGCATTCAAACACTATATGGAGCTACTCCTACCAGTATCAGATCGTGATAAAAACATTAAAAGTGTTAATGATAGTTTCAAAAAACAAGTATATTATCCAGTAACGTAGTAATACTGGGGACTGCTGAAATCGGGGAACATGTTTACATGTATTGAAATTAGAAGTTTAGTTGTTATGAATCACCTCAAGTCAGGACCAGAGAATGTACATCCAGCCTCGTAAAAATAGAAAGTACAAATAAGCCACATATATTGGTAGTTCATTTATTTGGCAAATGTAATTGTCTTATTAGTATAAATTTACTTTAGAAAATATAAGGATTCAACGGAAAGTCCTTTATTTTTATTTCTTATTTCTAGTCCAAAAGACGTGATGTTTCCTTTATTTGAATGTTACTTAAATATCAAATTTAAGTGCCGCAATGAACATGAGACGTACTCTTCAAGAGCACCGTAAACAAAAGGACCCTCTCTTATGAAACCTATCTAGTTAAATGTTAAAAAACCAGAAGCATGAATAGATGATAATAAAGTCAATCCGATACGAAAATTTTCGGTCTTTATTAATAGAAAAGTATTTATCAAAAATATATATTTTGCTAACTTAAAACCCTGAGAAGCTAAGGAAGAAAGGCATTTATCATTTCAAAATTCCCAACCCAAAAGAGTGTCCGAAATAATTACATGGGTTGTTGAAATATAGTGACAACTTTGTAAAATACATCAATCTATTTTATTAATAGAGGTTGAAGGTTGAGAAGCTTGTTCTGCATCATTTAGGGTCAAAGGTTGCTCATTTTTGGGATCAAGTCTTCACCTTCGTCTTCACCTTCCTTTTCAAATTTTGAGGATTCAGAACAAGTGTCTGAGAGCTTAGGCAGTGGACCGGGAAGGTATGTTCTCGAAGGAGGTTGTTTTCAAAGCAAGATCTCCGTAATACAACCATCTATTTTTAAATTCCGATTATGGCATCCTCTTTCCTTCTTATACTGTAAACAACATGAGTTTTCTCATGTAAGAAAGAATACTCTGAAGCTCAGAATCTGGCTCAGAGTTCTTGTATTTTTGAATGCATCCGCTCATTCTCAACATTTAAAATGTTGTAGGTCCCTAACAGGTCAGAATTAGTTTTTGTGGGTTCACGTTTTGTTCCATGACCTTTCGGAGCCTTTCCTTTATTTTTCCCCTTTTCTCTTCGGCTGCAGTAGCTTCCTTGGTCTTGGAGTGTAATTTAGGTTCCAAGTTGTTGATTCTTTTCATAGAAGCAGACTCATGTTCGACAACCGAAGTAACAACATCTTGCAATTCTACCTATTTAACCTTTAACTCAGCAAGTTCGACATGTAGCTAAGTGGCTTCGTGACTATGATCCCTTTTTTCTCACTCCATTTTCTCTAGCTGGGCCTCGAGTTCTTCCATTTGAGAAAGTTTAGCCTCTAAGACGAGAAGGCACTCAACAAGTTGATCCCGCTCAAAATGAAGAGCTTCATTGTCAAGTATCATTGTTTATATACTCTTGGTCGTGAGAAGGTTAGCCTATAAAGTTAATCTTAAAACATCAAAGATGGGGGTAAACAAGTAATAACAAGAGAGAAAACAAAAGGAACCTGAGCAGAAATATGGATGATGTTGTTCATTAAGAATTAAGTAAAAAAAGGTATCCACTTCCTCTAATATTTCTCAGTATCGAGAGGTTTCAAATAATTGGCTACCCCAACCGGTTTAGAGAGAATATGGAACTCGTTTAGAACTATAATTGTAATAATATGTTTACCATTAGGGTCTTGGATGGAAGCTGGGAAGACATTCTCAATGTTCCCATGGTCAGGTGACCGGGAGGAACGAACATATTACTCTCGGTTAGTGGTGACCGATGGTGGAGCAGAAACATGTGGTGGAGTAGAAATTGAGGCAGCACCTGAAGTAGTACCCTTCTGGTGAGGCCGGAAATAAAAGTCAATTATTTCAGCCAATTCAGACTCTTAAAAGAGTTCCTCCACATCCTCCGAATGAACTGTTGATGTTCTTCTTTTTCTTCTTTAAACAGAAATGGTTTCAGTATCATCTTCGATTTCTTCTTTTATGAGGATCACAGTGTATGATCCTACAAAAATCTCCTCGGTATCTGGGTGCTTCTCTCCAACCTCAGTCTTAGTGAAACGCCTTCTTTTAGGTTTCTCACCCTTGGGCTGGGGACTGATTGATGGTGAAGCTTCACCGGCAGCAAAAGCTACATCACGAGCCCTTTTCGGTCAAGGGCTTGTTGAAGTTTTTGATGACCCATATTTGGATAGAGGAAAACCTTGACAGCTGGACAAACATATGACCCTCTTGGAAGGCCTGAGGTTGCAACATGAAACAAGAAAAGTCGGCAATTTATTATCGAATGAAGGCACGTGTCAACAAAAAGGAAAATTGAAGTTATTCTCACCGTGATTTTTGTAGTTCTACTTTTTATTTATTAAAATTTTCTTCTACATGTAGAGTTTCGGTGTGAAAGTATCCAAAATCTTCTAAACCCACTGAGCTAGGTTTTTTACTACTGAGGAACCTAGAGAGTAGCTAAAATAGAAGGAAAAAGAGTTTAGCGAAGAGTAAAAACACTTTGAAAAAAGAAGAAGATATATTTGAGAAAACTTACGAGTATAGTTCCAAGCTTCAGAAATTGGGCATGCCGGGTGTGATATAATATCCTTGGGAACGATGGAAACAAACCTCTCAATCCAATCACTGTCGCTATCACCATCGACGCTTGTGATGATAACATTGTGACTACATTTGATGAGTTTGATCATGCCTCCTTAGAAGATCTTGGGAGCGTAAAGGAAAATCAGTTGTGCAAGAGTGAGATTTTCTTGAGCTTGGGAACACATATATCAGAGACAAGTTATCGTATACTATATCACCAGACCCACTTGAGCCAAATAGACTTGGTAGTTCCGGCAAAACTCAAGAATAATATGGTCTATTTCCTTTTCAATTTTGAGAGTAGAGGGTATGTATAAACAAAAGCGTACCTTCATTTACTGAAAGGGATCCAAAACCTCAATATTTTTTCTGTCACAGTCTTCCTTCACAACAGAAATGTTGGATAGTCGAATAGACGAAGGATACTCGTCGACCAATCTATTTCTGTTGTCGTTAGGGCTGGAGGAAGTATTTTGTACCTAGATATCATTTTTAAAAGACCATTTAGAAAGGGTGATTGTATTTGTTGTGGGAGGTTCATCGTCAGAATTCTTGGGTTTGCTCTTCTTGGATGGTTTGTCGCCGATGCAAGTCCTAGTGTCGGTGGATGAAGGAAGAGAAGAAGTCATAACAAGATTGTGTTGTTTGGCGAAAAAAGATGAGTTGCCGGAGAAGGAAATGACATAAGACATGGTGACCAAAAAAGTGGAATTTGATATTCGCACCCGAAAATTTTGCTGAGAAAAGGTAAAAAGTGAGGAAGTTTATATGTGGTTCAGTATAAAGCCATCTCTACTTAGGTAACTGATAAAACTGTTCGTGGAATAATGGGGGACCATGTGTTAAGATTATTAAATGCAAAGAGATGTGCATCCTTTCAAGTATCATAATCTGTTTGAGAACTTTCCCGCTAAGAAAAGGGACAGTCTTATCTACTTCCCAGACATATCAAGTTGAGTCACCGGAAAGTAGAGGGACTATCTGTATTGTATAAAATTTATAGCTTACAACTGTATGTCTCTCGAGAAGACACATGGCAATGATGATAGGTGGAGATGAGTCAACATATAATTAACACCGGATACAGACATGTGACTGGAATTGTGTACATTTTGAAGACATATAGGTCGGGAAAGAGAATTTGAAAGTAAGGTACCTGTTGGAAAAGCAGCATTAAAAGAGCAGTTGTTACAGAAAATTATAGCAATTATTCCCAATGTTATGCAACCATCAAGAGGGGTTTTTATTTATATTTAAGAAGCGTGATTTGAGGATCCTGTCTCCTCAGATTTAACTATGAATAGAAATATTAGTACTTATTGTTGATACACGAAACTCTAAGATGAAAAAGGCTATATTATCTTTCTCTCATTTTCTTACGTTTTATAAAAGGCTAATGTCAAAGCTTTCTAATTATCCTTGATTTCTGTGGGATCAATCTGAATCTCAGGCTTGTTCTTTCTTTAATTATCTTTGTTTTGTTTCCTTTATTTTTTGTTATTTTATTAATCAGATCAAATTAATCCACGTGTCTATAAACCACATATAAAATTTAACTGTAACTTTTTACGGGTAATAACTTATATAAGGCATAACTGGCTGGCGCAATCATAAACGAATCTCGTGTATCTCGGAGTCTAGTATCGCCAGGTGAATATTTATCCGAATTCTTGAAGTTTCTATATATTTCAACTTCTTGATTTTACCTATTCCGAGCATGTCGTTTCTTTTCGGATATGATGTCCACATCTCAGGTCTTCAGCTTTATGGACCAGTGGAAGATCTAGGAATTTAGTGTCACGGAGTGCTTGCATGAAAAAATCTCTTAAAAAAGAGAAAGAAGGGGTTTAAATGTGTCGTAGGACAAAAGGGTTCTTGCCTGTTTTGGGAAAGTAAAAAAGGGAATTATTGGAAAAGGACAAAGGAAAAAAAATTCAGTTTTAGGAAGAGGTGTCTGGAAGTGCAAAAGAGAGTTGAAAAAAAATAGGGGGGGGGGGGGGTTAAATAAAAAGCTCATAAAGAAAAATAAAAAGGGAAACAAAAACCATAAGCTAAAAAATAAGAACTTTTGAGAGGTCTCGATCCCCAACATTAGGGTCGAGCACCCATTCACCTACTTCCAAGACCAACTGAGCCATTTGACTACTGCGTTGATGGAAGCTGACTTTTCTTCTTATATCATTTTACGAGTAACCTATATAGATAATATCCAAGGCAAGAGTAATGGGTGCTCAAGAACCCATAAGACACAATGTAGATCCGCCCCTGCTAGGGACTAAAGATAACTGGAGACCCGACTGGGAAATACTTGTCATGTGTCATCCATTTGGTCAACCACGTTTATAGTTTTATTTTACCAATACAGTAGTGGGTATTTGAAAATTTTAGAAATATTAATATATATTACGACAACAAAACCACACCAGTATAATATCACATAGTGGGGTCGGGGGAGGGTAGTGTATATCAGACCGTACCCTATCTTATGGAGGTAAAACTTATTTCCAATTGACCCTTGGCTCAAGAATCATAAGAACCGCATTAATAAGATGAAAAACAAGAAGGGACAACACCGAGAAGCCATATAAAAATAACATAAATAATAACAAGATAGTAAGATGATTGAACTATAAGAAACGATAGGTAGTCATAGAAACCTAATACCAACAAAATGCGAGAGTATGTATTAATACTATTGGTATGAACAATCTAGACTATCTAACATACTATCCTAATTCTCGACCTCCATACCTTTCTATCAAGGGTCATGTCCTCGGTCAGATGTAGTTGCATATGTCTTGTCTAATCACCTCTCCCCAATTTTTCTTTGGCCTACTCTACCTCTCCTATGTCCCTCCAATATCAACCCCTCACACCTCCTTACTGGGGCGTCTGTTCTTCTTCTCCTCATATGTCTAAACCATCTAAGCCTCGTTTCCCGCATCTTGTTATAAATAAGGTCCACACCTACCTTTTCCCGAATAACTTCATTCATAATCATATCTAACCTGGTGTGCCAGCACATCCATCTTAACATCCTCATCTCTGCTACCTTTATCTTCGGGACATGGGAGCTCTTTACTAGCCAACATTCATCCCATACAACATAGTTGATTTGATCACCACTCTATACAACATACCTATAAGTTTTGGTGGCACCTTCTTGTCACACAAAACACCGAAAGCAACTCCCCATTTCATCCATGCACCCTAATACGATGTGTGACATCATCATCAATCTCCCCACCCCCTATATAATAGACCCAAGGAACTTAAAATTTCCTCTCCTAGGGATGACTTGTGAATCTATCCACACCTTCCCTTTCACTCTTTGAGTCGCACCACTGAACTTGCACTCCAAGTATTCTATCTTGGTCCTGCTTAACTTGAAACCTTTAGACTCCAGGGTCTGCCTCCACACCTCTAACTCACGTTATACCACCTCGTGTCTCTTCAATCAATACAATACCGTCTTCAAATAAAATGCACCATGGTATCTTCCCTTGTATGTGGCACATCAGTATGTCCATCTCGAGGGAAAACAAAAAAGGTCTGAGTGTCAACACCTTGGTGGAACCCCAGCATGGCCTAGAAATGGTCCAAGACCCCTCCTAGAGTCTTCATCAGGGTCTTTGCTCCATCATACCTGTAATTAATCGCCGTAATGTAGGTCACAGGTACACCTCTAGTCTCCAAACATCTCCACAGAACCTCCCCCAAGACTTTATCATAAGCACTTTCTAAGTCGCTGAATACAATATGCAAGTCCCTCTTTCTCTCCCTAAATTGTTCCATCTATCTTGTAACAAGGTGAATGACTTTCGTAGTCAAAAACCCGCAAACCATAACTGGTTCTTGAAAATAGACACATTCTTCCTCACTCTTAACTCCACCACACTCTCCCAAACCTTCATAATATGACTAAGGAGCTTGATACCCCAATAATTTTTGCAATTTTTGATATCACTCTTATTATTGTACAAAGGAACAATCGTGCTCCACCTCTACTATTGGGGCATCTTATTTATCCTAAAAATGACATTGAATAACTTATTGAGACATTCCAAGACTGCCCTGCACACACTCTTCAAAACTCCACTAGGATTTCATTTGGCCCTGTCACTTTTCCCCTGCTCATCTTACACATAGCCCCCACAACTTCCTCAACTCTAATCCACCTACAATACTCAAAGTCACAACGGCTCTCGGAGAATTCCAAATCACCCAGAACAATGTTTCTATCCCCCTCCTCATTCAAGAGACTATGGAAGTAAGACTGCCATCTGACCATCTCCGACGGATATACACCTCATCCAAAAAAACTCTACCTTCTTCGTCCTTGATGCACTTCACTTGGTCCAAGTCACATGCCTTTCTCTCTCTTAACTTGGCTAGCCTGAACAACTTATTATCCTCGTCTTTACCCTCAGGTTCTTCATATAAATGACCAAACACTGTAGTCTTAGCCGCCAAAACTGCTAACTTCTCCTCCTTCTTATCCAACTTATACCACTCCCTATTCGTCCTCTTCTCCTCCTCGTCTATTCTTTCCACTAGCTTCAGATACGCCGTTTTTTGGTTTTCACCTTTCCTTGGACCTATCTGTTCCACCACAAATCTCCTTTGTGACCACCAAAGTAGCCCTTCGAGACCCCTAATACCTCTTTGGCTTCTTGCACTCTATCTTTAGTCAAGGCTCCCCACTTGATTTTAGGTTGGCCATACACTGCCCTTTTTCTCCTCTTTCTCGTGATCTCAAGGTCCATGACCAGTCCCTATGAAGGGTCGTGAGGTTCTCACTCGGGATGACCTTGCAATCTGTGAACTTTATCGGATTTCCTGTAGAGTAGATAATCAATCTAGGTTCTGGCCACTAAGCTCCGGAAGGTGACCAAGTTTTCTACCTTCTTCAAAAAACTCGAGTTTTCTATCACCAAATCAAATGCTCTAGCAAAATCTAGCAATGAAGTTCCTCATCTATTTCTACCTCCAAACCCGAAGCCACTATGCACATCATCGTAACCCCCATACGTCGCTCCAATGTGGTTGCTCAAATCTTCTCCAATATAAAGCTTCTCAGTGTGTCGTATCCCACACACTATCTCATCCAAATCCTCCCAGAAATGCCTTTTATCTTCCTCATCCAAGCCTGCTTAGGATGCGTACGCACTGAATATGTTCAAAGTAAATCCACCAACAACTAGCTTAATGGTCATCAACACGTCGTTCACTCTCCTAACCTCTACCACTAGTTCCCCGAGGTCCTTATCAACCAAAATACCTACCCCGTTCCTGCCCCCCACTCCCAGAATACCATATTTTAAACCCGTCCACATCCCGCGCCTTAGCTCCTAACCATCTAGTCTCCTGGACACAAGCTATATTAATCCTCCTCTTCCGGAGAATAAATGCTAACTCTATAGACTTCCAGTCAAATTTCCTATGTTCCAAGACCCAACTCTCAGCCTGATGGCTTCCTTAGCCCTCTTATCCCCTTTCCCCCGGCACTCCCTCCCCCGCAATGAACCCCTCGAGGATAGACCTTACCCTATCATTATTCATCAAAGCCACTATAATCTAAAGGATATTAGGCAAGCCCTATCCCAAAACAAGCGACAAATTTACAAACAAAAGAAATCATTGAAATATAATCTACAACTAAAAGTCACTAAAACAAGCGGCAAATTAAAATACAAGGAATAAAGAAAATATAATCTACAACTAACGGTGACAAAAAACAGGCAGAACTATTACACATTAAACTAGACTGGTGATATGCAAAAGTGCAAATAGTCAGAATATCTATTACAAGTTTTTAATATTATAATCTAACCCCAAGTCAACTAATTAAGTGCAATTATCATTGACTTAGAGCCTGTTTGAGTTGGCTTAAAAAAAGTGATTTTTGAGCAGATATAACTTTTAAGCCAAAAATCAATAAGTTGGGATTGCCCAACTTATAACTTTTGGCTTGTTTTAAGTAGTTTTTAACTTATTTTAGGCACTTTTTTATTTTACCAAACACTGAAAAAAACTAAAAAAAACTTAAAAACTAATTTAATCAGCTTAAAAGCCGATCCAAACGCCCTCTTAGATCAATTTCCCCTCACTGTGTCTTTTTTCGCACCTAATAGTCTCGGGATACCTCCATTCATGCACCTAAAATCCTAAACAAGTCACAATTTCCCCGTATGTGCTTGTGGCTTTAATTATTTGAACTTTGGCACAAAATTGCAAGAAATGGAGTGCAGGCGCTAAACCAAACAGGCAAATGCTGTGCTCATTTTCCCGAGCATCCTTTAAAATTCTTCATCCTCAACTAAAACCCAATTCCAACAACTTCCATTGCAACTACCACATCTTCCCCCTCCAAAAATCCCCATTCGACATAGAAGACTCATTTGTAGCTTTACTCAAAAAATGTTCACACAAAAATCACATTTATCAAATCCATGGCTTCATGCTACATCGTGCTTTAGATCAAGACAATTTCCTTTTAAGCCAATTCTTCCACACGTGCTCCTCCCTGGGCTTTGTCAATTATGCTTGTTCAATTTTCACTTCGAACCCCAATCCAAACATTTATCTTTACAACACTATGATCAATATTTTTTCTAAACAACGATGTTTATTTAAAGATGCGATTTTCTTTTATAAACAAGCTCGAACCATTGGCTTATATCATGATACTTACTCTATCCCTTTTGTGTTGAATGCTGTAACTTGTCTTAGCACCGGCAGTCAAATTCATTGTGAGGCTGTCGTAACCGGATTGAATAATGACATACATGTGGCAAGCTCGGTTGTGCGGATGTATTCGTCTTTTGGGTGCATCTCGGATGCACGTAAGGTGTTTGATGAAATGTGCGACAGAGATGTGGGGTTGTGGAATGCCATTGTAACGGCTTATGTTAAGGCTCGTGATATGGATACTGCGAAGTACTTGTTTGATAATATGCCAGAGAAGAATGTTGTTTCTTGGACAACCATAATTGCGGGGTATGCTCAGGGGAATCAGTTTTCTCAAGCTATTGGTGTTTTCCGTGAAATGACGAGTGCAGAAGTTGGTGTCAAGCCTGATGAGGTAACAATGCTAGCTGCGCTTTCTGCTTGTGCCCACTTGGGTGAGCTTGAGTTGGGCGAACGGATGCATAGTTATGTTATAAAACACAGGTTACGCAGAACTGTGCCGCTTAACAATGCCCTTATTGATATGTATGCAAAGTCGGGGAATGTGAAGAAGGCAGTAGAATTGTTTGAGAGCATGGAAACAAGGAGTGTTGTTTCTTGGTCAACAATGATTTCTGCATTGGCTGTCAATGGGTATGGAAAAGAAGCGCTTAATATGTTTTCTCGAATGGAAATGGTTGGAATTAGGCCGAACAGTATCACCTTAATAGCAGTACTATCTGCATGTAGCCATGCAGGTCTAGTGGAGGAGGGCAGATTGTATTTTAAGATAATGGAAGAAAAATATGGTATTAGTCCTGACATCAGACACTATGGTTGCATGGTCGATCTTTTAGGGCGTGCTGGTTACCTCGATGAGGCTGCAAACGTGATTAAAACGATGCCCTTTGAAGCAAATGCAGCGATCTGGGGATCGCTTCTTGCTGCAGCCAGGAAGCAAGGTCATGTTGAACTGGGGGAGCAAGCTCTGCAGCATCTAGCTATAGTGGAACCACATAACAGTGGGAATTATTCCCTTGTGTCCAATACATATGCTGCTCTTGGTAGGTGGAGTGAAGCTAGGGTTGCAAGAAAGATCATGAGGGACACAGGTGTCAAAAAGTTGCCAGGCGGTAGCTTCATCAAGGTGAAAAACAGAGTTTATTACTTCTATTCAGGAGACAGATCACATTTTCAGTGCGAGAGGATATACAGAATTCTATCACAGTTGAACAAGTTATCAAAGATGGTACTGCATGAAGATTGCGGGTATGAAGAGCTGCTTGATGCTGATAACCTTTACGAGGATCACTTATAAGACAAGGGGTAGAATTTTGTATTAACTAGACAGACTGTTTCAAGGACCATTAGCTTCAGAATATCAACTGATATGCAGCAGCTTTAAAAAGCGCAGCCCGGTGCAGTAAGCTCCCGCTATGCGCAGGGTCCGGGGAAGGGCCGGACCACTAGGGTCTATTGTACGCAGCCTGACCCTGCATTTCAACAAGAGTCTTTAAGTGTACCTAAATGTGAAGTAAGTAGAACTTCAGAAGAACAAAGTTTAAGATCTTCATAGCACTTGACATTAAAAATAACAAAATGTAATTAGCACCAATATTCTTTCTTGTTCTGTTCCAACTCCCACTTCGGATCTAGTGTTGATGACTGGTACCCGATTGACCAAGTTAGCGGAGTCACTAAGCTAGTGATATATCATGCTTAAAGGATAACAAATTTTTTGAATTATGTTTCAGCTGGTTGTTGAGTTTTCTTTGTTTAGTGGGGCAGTTAGTCCTGCTAAATGCATTTTATTTGCTCTTAAGTGAATTTTCCTTCTAAATCCTGTGAAGCTGTTGTCCGTGGGGGTTCCTTTTTCTGTTTCCATACTATTTCTGCTCTGGAATTTATACTTTATGGTTGAATGATCTATAAACTATCTTGCATTGTCTTTTGGGAAAACTGGAAAAGGTTCATATTTGCCGCTAACTGTGGACTTACAGTTGACTTTGCTCTCCGTTGGAAGTTGGCAGCAAAAATACCCTCGCCATTACCCGATTATATCGTATTTGCCCCTTTCTCCAGCTTAGCAAATGGATTCCTCATTTGTTTTCACCATTGTCCATGTGATCAGCTGATACGTGGATAACAATGTAATTTATGAGCTAGTTGAGCAGATATGTGGAAAAATAGGAAACGAAAAGGAAACCTGTAGCACTTTTTGAAGTGAATAATGGCATCCTGCATTGAAGAATCTTCCAGGAATGGAGCTTTCTTTTATTAAATACTCTAATACAGCTCAAAGAACCCAAAGAATATACATACTTTTAGCATTTTGATCATTCTGGTTCTTATCCTCTTTACCACCTTTTAATTGGTACTCTGCAGATTTGGTAACCCATCCATCTGAAATATGACCTACATACTATGCCAAGGAGCAGAAGACAAGAATTAAAGAGCCCTAGACATGTGATATCTTCGCTGGAGAATGGGTTCAAAATCTTCATGCTCCATGCACCAACACGGCCTGTTTGTGGTCCACGAGCACCAAAATTGTATGAAGCACAAAAGACCAGATATTGACTGCTTGTATTGGAGTTGGAAGCCTAATGGTTGTGAGCTGCCCATTTTCAACCTTTTCAGTTTTTAGATATGGTCAGGAACAAGTAATTGGTACTTCTCGGTGAATCAGTTGGAAGAAACGAGATGCAGTCCTTGATATATCTCTTAATCTCTGCAATTCTTGTCAATTTTGCTTAAAGTTTTTCATTTTCTTTTGGATGCACACAACCTGCTGATATATGTTAATTAATGCTTTATAGTTTACCTTAATTTCGTACTTATAATAAAATAGTTTGCCTTAGTTTCGTGAAGCTCTAGTATGGATTAGCTAGTTGGGTGCACTTAGCTTGTTTCTGAATGCATATTTAAGGGTTAATAGAAGATTTTGTCTACCTCAGGCTAGACTTGTCTCAGGATTTAGGTGAAATTTCATGTAAGACAGCATTTGATGGGTCAAAGTGTATAGTTTACCACATCTCACACGTGGCAATAATACAGCTCCAGCATAGATCAAATTGGACAGTTAGAGCTATGTTACAGAATAAGGGCATATTGGGTAACGGCAAGGGGTTTTTGTTGCCAACTTCTAATAGATGATATAATTGAACAAAAGTCGATAGTTGAGGGGAAAACTTGGACCTTTCCTTTTCTTTAGTGTATTTGATACTTAAGAATACTATACAAACTAGTAAGGTGCATCTTGGACTGCATCTAGGTGTTCCAAAGAGTTGAATTTACTATTAAACATCTTGGGATCAAATATTTGGCACATGTACATATTGACCTTTCACCCTGATTTGGAGAACCATGAGAATTGAGATGGCACTTAAAAGAACCACCACACATAAAGACATGTTAATGCCTTGTTCCCTTTCATATGTAATTCCTGCATTATCAACAGTTTGAGTTGGGGAATGAGATTCTAACCTCACAGCTGCCTCGCAGCCAATGGGCATCTCTTTTTTATTTTCTTACTTTTTTATAACCGAGAAATCTCTGAGTGCCAGTGTTGCACGAATGTAGCCTCAAAGTTGCCTAGCAGCCGTTGGGCATCTCTCTGTCTCTTCAATCACCGAGTTTTCGAAAGGCGAACTCAAACGTGCATCAGGTCTTGGCATGTGATAAGCAGGTTGATTAGAGAGCCAGAGCATAGAAGAAGTCATGCCCAAGACCTAGGCTTGCAAATCCCAATGCGACAAGAGTGCTGCTAAATAAGATTTGTACTTTTGGTTTCAAAAGATTAAGGAATCCTGTTGCAGATGCAATAGAAGAAAATCATAAGACAAAAAGAAAAACAAAGAAGAAAAGCATAAGACTGTGGACATAAACTTAGTTTACGCTGAAGATCAAAGCACAAGAAGGCAATCGTTTCCGTCCTCTTGTTTATTGCAAAAAGACTTATACTAACTGGATGAACAAGTAAAGATGGGATCTCAAAGTCTTACCTCTGGTTCTGGTATTGTTAGGTAATTTGGGATCAGGGTAAAAATCTATTTGATTTGCTTTGCAAATGGACAAAGCACTAGGAGATCTGAGCCCATAGTAGGTTATTCCTCCTTTAAAGCATCCTGAGACATGCATATTCTCGAATTTACTTTCTTCTTCCATTTTAAGCATTTGTTCATAGTTTGGTTTCTTCTTTGAACTGGAGGGACTCTCTATCAAGGCTATGCTATGGCTGTTGACTGTAGATGCTGACATATTATATCTTTCTTGATATGCAATGTCTGGCATAATCAGTTTAAGATCATTAAAATCGTCAGGTGCACTAAAATTGCTGCATTCACTGACCTCAGTTGTTGAATCAAATACTTGACCTTGTGTTCCATTCATGTTTATTTCATCAATATTGCAGGCTGGAGGTGCAGGATATGACTTCTTATAATCCATAAAGCGCTTCGAAATTGCATGAGACACATTAGCTTCTGCTTCTAACTCGGAGCTCAAATCCATATGATTCTCCATATCAACTGTTTTTGCATCTTGATGGTTCGTGATTCTTATTCTCAAACCCTTGCCTGGGACCTGTTCATCATGTAAATCCTGTGCCATCCTGCCTCTGGCCCTTGCTTTCATCTTTGGAATTGGTATCGCAAGAATTCTTTTGTTCTTATGAGTGCACCTATTTGTATTTGATTCATACTTGTGAAGTTGAAGCCAATTATCAACCTTTGAGTGGTTTTGGGTTGATACATTTTCCGTCGTATTTGCATGGTTCTCCCTGCTGGGTCTCAGATCAAACTTTTTATGCTTTGAATCTCTTTCTAATAAATCTTGTTTCGTAAAAACTGCGACCTTTATGTCACTATCAGATGTGTCATGGCTGAATTCTGTCTCATTATCTGCACTGAATTTCGTATTTGGACCAACAAGGCAGCTAGTTCTGGAAATACTGCTCTCTGAATAACATTCTGATGTTCCTTCTACGGGAAAAGCCACAGACTTGGCACAGTGGGAGGATCTTTTTCCTTTTCTAGGAGGAAGCAATGCTCTACTTTTTAAGACCTGGATTTCTACTCCAGCATTTCCTGATTTACTTCGACTACAAACAGTAGGCCTCATAAATCTGGGAAAGTCTGCTAAATGGTTAACTGTGACACTATCTTTTAGAAATCTCATGCTAGAGCCTAGCCCCTCAATGCATACATCTGTGAGATCCGCTAGTTCAGTTGAAGAGGTTGACATCACTGTAAGCTTTCCTAGTTTCTCATTCAGCTTTTTGATTTCTTGTGTTACATCATTGCGGTTGTTCTCAATTTTCTTCATCTTCTGCAGCAGATTATTTATTGCAAGTTCCTTTTCTTCCTTCACTTCCTGTAATTCCAAATGTCACATTTGCTTATAAATATGGAGAAGCACTGATGGGAGAGCAGCAGGTAAGAAAGCCAAATTCTTATCTTTTGGACAAACAGGCCTAACTTATGCCTTCATCATGGCAGTCATGCATAAAGATTATACTAGGTATATCAGGAAATTCCTCTTGCGCTCATGACATGAGCGTGTATGTTCTTCTAGTTTCCTTCTTGAAGCATTAAACATTATTGTAGTAATACATCAAAAAAACATCAAAATTTCTTTAACTGAGATTATATAATCACTAACTTTATTGAGAAGTTGTTAAATGATCACTATTTTTGTTCTGAATGTTGCTTAGCTTTTTTTACTCCATTTCGTTCACGATTGTCTCCCTGTTTCTCCGCAAAACGCTTTGGCTTAATAACTTAACTTGCAAGGAATATTTACAGGCCTAGTGCATTTTCCTCTTATGTTTATGCAACACTTTTGAATAATGTAGGTCCATCCGATCTAAAAGTTCAAGCTATTAGTGACTCTACAACTTTACTTTCTTATAATGCCAAGTGAAAGTGCTTATAGTTCAACTATAACTTGGTATTGCTCATCTCAACCAACATTACCCCCAAACATCTGTAACTAGCAACCTGTTCCATTCCTGTCAAATTTGTTTTTACACGTTACCTAAATGTTCCATTGATCTCAGGATAGAAGAGAACTTAGCCCAGATAAAAGGGGGTATATTGAACACATATTATGAGCAAATAAGCATCTCTCCTCTCCAGCAGTTTAAGTATTAATTAGGCTATTTCTTTCTATCTGTCCAAGCCTTGATGGACAGAGTTACCTGGTACCTGTGCTGGTGGGAGATAGCAGGTACGTGGTTGAATTAGTCGAGGTACGCGCAAGCTGTCTAGGACACCATGATTATAAAAAGGAAGTATTAGACCAGGTGGGGCCAAATGTACTGACAGTAAGCATATGGATTATGAAGATGTTGGTCTATGCTCTTCCGTGATTGATATTTAAATCAGTAAACAATCTTATTTACATTGATGCCATTAATGATGGGCCATCAATGGCCTAAATTTCGCAT
The DNA here is from genome assembly GCA_005239505.1 of Nicotiana paniculata. Classification (NCBI taxonomy): domain Eukaryota; kingdom Viridiplantae; phylum Streptophyta; class Magnoliopsida; order Solanales; family Solanaceae; genus Nicotiana; species Nicotiana paniculata. Next base: position 64,220 of record ML343868.1, on the reverse strand, counting down.
TCCTAATAAGGTTGTTTGTGGTTGTGATTTCAGCAAGTATATTTTGTGTCGAAGCAGATGTTCACCGTTTCAACATTCCATTATTTTTTGTCAGTCAGGGCGATATTTTGAACTAGTCATAAACAATCAATTACATGACAGGAAATGAAAAGAGATATGTTGTATCATGTATGTAGTAATAATGTGAAGAAATTGCACAGATTCCAATATTAGGCTCAGTTGATTGTTTTAGTGACTTACTGATGATTCTTCATTTCTTAGTTGAATCCTTTTAACTCGTGTTGCAAAATTTAATGTACACAATGTCTCGCACAAATCTTCTTCTCGGGGACTGACATGAACAAGCATTAGCGTTTTCGAATCATCACCTGGATATTAAAAAAACACATTACTTTCTGGCATAATTGGTGTGATATATATCATAAAAAGGAGTGAAGAAATGTGAAATCTGCAGTTGTCTAGATTTTGCATGTTTGGCAATTAAATGGAAACCTTCCATGAGAATGTGGTGAAAAAGATTAACTTCTAAATGCTGGTATGAAAAGTATTTGTTGACAGTTCCAATAAGTATAAAAATATTCAACAGGAAAAATCTTCTAAAAACTTATTCAGTTCAAGTTACTAACACAACCAGGAACTTCAAAGAAATTGGGATGTTTTGTTTCCCCATGTTATACATCTTCCAATGGTGCTTTAACACTGATTGGTGCTGGTCCAGAGGTCTCCCTTATTAGGTTCATGCTATTGGTTGCTGCTTCTGATATGAAATAGAAGACTAACAAGAACATATGTAATATGTATGTACAAGCATTTCAATCCGTTCATCCTCTAATATTGAAAGTTGAGTATCCTGATAAAGGCTTTCCCTCAAGTCTCCTTACTCCCTTTCCATCCTACAAGCTGTACTTACAGCTTGATTTGACTGAGCAAAGGTGTGGTTTACAGTTTTTTTGATTTATTCGTTTATATAGGTGAGGAGTGGTGTCACATTCCAAGCCTTTGCTTAACCCTATTATTTTAATCCACATTGTGAAATTCTTTAATCTCACTAAATGTCTAAAACAGCTGGCAAAATCACATATCACTAAAAATATCAGTTATCACTTCTTTGTTTCATTTCTAATTCATTCTCAGCCATCTAGTTCTCTCTCCCTCTCTCTCTCCCTCTATCTTTTCCTTGTAATGAAAGCCTCCACTTACCCTTTTGCCTTTTGCAGTTTAAGACAATAAAATTTATAATTGGACACTCAAATGGTTTAGCTATGCAGATTTCGAATAGTGGTATCTGACTCACCTTTACGAGAATGATGTCCACAAGAAAGGCTAGGAGATTGATTAAACAACTCCCATAAAGTAAGTCTCCCTCAAGCTTCCTATGTGACTGTATACTTGTAAGAAGTCTATTGTGAACATTTGCAGGCTCTTCAATGTGCTTTACTTCAGAGGAGACGACATGATGTCGTTCTTGTTTTAGTCCATGGATGCAGGAAATTTTTGGGGTTGAATTAAAGTAGGTCTCCTGTTTCAGTTTGACATTCATTAAACAGCTTAATACTGCAAATCTAGTTACATTTTCCCGCTCCTTGAGTAGCATAATCTAACACACTTCATTTGAATTCTTAGCGTTCCTTCACTTTAGTGTACCACCTACTCTATCAAAGTTCACAAACTGTAGGTAAGCTGTGAACAATATATGAATGCTTTACCACAGCAAAATAGTTATTTTTATTTATATATTTATTTATTTTGGCCAGTAACAGTTATATGTCCATGTTCCATTTCTTATTCATCTAATTATCGTTAACATGAAGGAGAAAGTGCTTCAGCAGAGGGCCCCTTGACTGCTTCATACTCTGCAATGGCTCTACAGACGTATATGCATTGTCTGGGAGCAGTTCACGGCTAAACATATGAGTTCGGACCTATGAATGTGATGAGCCCTCAATCGATCAATAGTTGGTTCCTCCTTCATCACCCAAATCTCCTATTTATGCATGAACATTAGCAAGGTATATCACTGGAATTTTAGCATTAAACATTACCATAACAGAACAGTTTTACCCTCACTTGTTTTAACGGCCTAACTGACAGAAACCATCCAGCCTTTATAGTAGCTACCAGTGAAAATTTGCATCAGGACTTGCCGGAGAGGCCATTGGCACCTGCTTATTACTTATTAGCCTCTCTCTGTAAACCATTAGAATGTTTTTTGGGTTATTTCATCCTAAGTTGCTACTATAAGCATAACCAGATATGCAGCGCAATAATTCATGTTCTGTTTTTGTTGAGAAGAAACCAGTGTGTAAGGTAGTGTACATCCATTCCAGTTTCATCTATAATGCCAATTTGCAGATCACATGATATTGAACAGCAGAATAACTTAGGGCTCTTAGCATAAGTCAAGCAGTCTGTCACATGAACATTCAGTTAAGGCACATACTTAACTTACCTAGGGAATCTTTAAGAACTTGTGTCAGCTTGCTGTTCCTGTCAAAAGTAAACACTCGGATCAGGATTAGTTTTGAGTTAATGATGAAACTTCTATCATTAAGCGCCACCTTCAGCAATTACCAATACACCGAAAGCCTACAACTTTTTTGAGTGGACAGAATCTATCAGCTTGGATTCTCATCAATTGATTCCTTGAGTCAGGAATTGGCATCTAATACCATGTTTGTTGACTTACCTGTAAGGAATGTGGGGCCTTTTACTTTGGAGGGCGTGGATGACATCTCCGAGGGAAGAAAGTGAAAGATTGATTGCTTTTCCTTCTTCAAATCTTCTGCCCAGTGCTTTTGTTTTTAGAACACGTTCACTTCCTCCAAGGTCGATCATCCACAGTTTGTTTGTTAACCTTCTTCGTTCGCTGGCACTAAAGCTGGAAACTGATATGCGAATCATGCTGTATGGAGCAGACAGAGAATCTATTTAGAGTTTTTTTTATGATGTAATTTGTTCATTGAAGGCATCAAAAAGATGCAGTAGCACAAAAGATAATACAACAAAAAAACTGAGTCGGCTCTAATACAAAAAAAGGCTAATCTAAGACCAAGGTGCTGACAAAGTTCAAAAAGTTAAGAATCTATTTACAGTTTAGAAACCTTTGAGATTTGCGATCTAGATTATTCAGAGTTATCCTCCAAATCCTGGAGCAAATTCAAGATAGCCACATAGATGTATCTTTATCAGGTTCGTTTTTATCAGTCATTTAGCTGGCCTTAAAACAAATTGAATACCTTTCTATTTAACATTTTTGTATCAGTATGAATTGATTTACCAGTGAGATCTGCTTGATGTTCGGTTGGAATTTGTGGAAGCAGTGGATCTGAAAGCACATCCTAACTTGTACAGTCTCATGGCTTGGTTGAAGTCATTTACTTGGATAGTCACAAGGTTTTCAATCTCGATTTCTCCATTGGGATGTGTTTGGATTGAGAGACTGCATGTAGAAAACTTGCTTTAAATGAGAAAGCAATTAACCTCTTCCAGAAAGTAGGAAGTGGATGAAATTGTAAGTATTGATCATCAGTTAACCTGATCGTTCATAGTCAAATGTGTCTTTTATCATCTGAGGTTTCGATATATGGACATGGTCTGGAACTTTTTCTTAGTGAGCATTTATGAAAACCTGCCATTCCAAATGGCTTAACTTCATGTTTTAGTATTAGCAGATTAGGCAACTGAAACAGTTCCTAAGATGCCTATGCATGTGGATTAATTCAAGTTATCAACGAATAAGCATAAGATCATTCTGGAGTTCTTATTGTATCATTACTTGCTCAACAGGACCAGGTCTAGCAGATCCATCAAAATAGATAATTCAATCAGAAAAGCATGCAAGCCGTGCAACCTTACGGCAGATTAACACGTTAGTCTGTGACTTACCATGGTGGTAAAGGGAACATTGATTTTGTTGTCTGACTATGAGGAACGAGGAGATCTTTTAGATATCCCATGTATATTTCCAGCATACTGAAGCTGAAGAGGAATGCATGGTTACTGTCCGCCGCATGCTTAAAGAGCGCCTCAACTGCACGGGGCACAACCCCTGGAAACTCCTCCGTGCCTTCCTGGCAGGTACAGTACCAAAATCATCATACTTAGAAAATGCAACAATATGCTTTCTGAAATTTATACTGGACTCTCTAGATATCACTTGTTAATTTTCCTGTCCGGTTCTCATTTAACATTGTGGTAGAAGTTGAGTAAAATCCTAAGGGGTTGTTCCGTATACGGTTTAGTTATGCAGAGATTATATGGATTGTTTATGCGTGAAAAATAATTTAGACATTATTATCTGATGAATAATAGCGCAGGGATTGTTATGCTTTGAATAATAGTACATAGCTTGTGACATAGGGATTGCCTAGGTTATAAGGGTATTTTTGTTTTCAGATACTTTCATCCATGTATTCTAGTCCCACCTTCTATCTCTATATAAATTAATTCTAGTCCCACACATCTTGTACTGTTGTTACTTGCCTTCCATACGCCCTTAGTTTGCTATCATTTCATACTTTGTACGTACTGTTATTACACTGTTAGTATTTCTTTCATACTCTCTTTTGCTATCTTGCCTTTTGCTTTCTAAATACCTTGTATTGCTATTACTTGCTATCAGTGCTTCTTCCATCCTGCTTTTCCGGTGATATGTATAAGAAGGAATACCTGTCTCAAGGTAAACAGGAGTTCCTGGCTCAAGTGAAATGATATCGGCACAAGGTAATTCAATTCTTTAGTTTGTGGCAGAGAGTTTTAGAAGATTCTCGGTTATTAAGGTCACTGCTTAACAAAGCGAGGGTATCGAAAACAGTCTCTCTGCCCGTCCAAGGTAGGGGTAAGGCTGCGTACATCCTATTCTCCCCAGACCCCACTTGTGGGATTACACTCGGTTGTTGTTGTATAGATTCCCATATAAGTTATATCGTAGTTTCTAATACGACATTTGGTTTCCGAGATTAAACTCCACATAACTTGCAGAGTTCACTATCAGAAACCAAATGCTGTATTAGTCATATAGAGATTGTATTAGTTATGTAGGAGTTTATACTGAGAACCAAACACAGTATCGGTAATACGTAATTTGATATGGAGATTTAACTTTTCTTATACTTCAAACCAGATGGCCCCGGTGTTTAATACAATTCTAGCAGATAAACTTCACTCCGAACAATGAGCATGCAATAATTCTTGTATATCATGAGTGCCATTTTATGGCAGAATGCTTTTTCACACCGGCTGAAATGATCTGGTTTGCATGCGATATCAGAAGTCAATCGAACCATAGGTAGTTGAACATACCATTGTGAATGTTTTCCCTGTGCCCGTCTGCCCATAAGCAAATATGCATGCGTTATAGCCATCCAGAGCAGAATTGATTATTGGTTCAATTTCTGAAAAGACCTCACCTGCCGTAGCAAAGAAACAATCAGGTTTGCATTTCTCCAGTTAGTCGTTCAACCACAGAAGTTATCGACGTAATATATATAAATTTAAGAATCAATTCCCTTTTTTTTGTTTCATATTATTATTAAATCTGATTTTGTGTTGAATTCAATTCTTCAAAGTTTCTTTGTTCTTAAAATCAAGAAATGCAGTCTGTTCCTGGATTAATGCATGAAAATGAAAACAATATTTCTTCTTTCTTTTAATAATAGAAATGAGTAATAGCTTACTAAGTTAGCCTCCCACCACCCAAAAGAAAAAAACAGATTTTTTTATGATCATCCTTTATACCAAGATTAACATTGATGAGTCGATTTTGGACATCAAAGTTGGGTGCATCCTTCCTAGCTAGGGGGTTAAATTCTCCGTCAGTTGTTAAGGTACTTGACTATTTTTGTTAATTGTCTTGCCTCCTATTTGTTGTGGGAGACAATTCTTGAATCCACATCTTGACTCTAAACAGGACTTATTATCCGAATACATTATTATCTTATGGATAAGGTCATGTATTTGCCTAATACTGGATTCTAACCAATGAGGGCTAAAGTAACATAAGGTTATGGCTTCTTCTTGAGAATGCGGGTGAAATATGATTGGGCCCATAACACTTCCTCTGAAATATGCATATCAGTAGGAAATAGTTTTTTGGTGGCTGAAACTATCTCTGTTTCATCTCCCTATCAGAAAAATTGCACATGATTGAGGGTTGATGTTACACAATGGGTAGAATTCTACCTAATCCCTCCCAGTTAAAATGTAATTGTGGGGGGTGGGGGTTACCATCCACTATGAAGAACAATATGCTTCTGGCTCAGGATCCTAAAATAATACTGTCCACGGGACTCCCTTCCCAAGCCAAGTGGAACATATTGCAAATCAAGGTTGTTCCCTTAGTTTCTTAAGAGTGTTCATAGAGGTGAAAGTTAGGATTGCTTCTTTGCCAGGATTACGTGGCTAACTGGATTCTCGTTGAAATGTGCTTTGGCATATAAGCTGTTTCAGGTGTCCGATTACTTTTGAAGATGACTTCTCAAAATTGATGGATTTTTGTCCTTTATGCCCTCGACCAGGTGTACCTATTCTACTTCAATGATACATGCATCTCCTAAAAGCTTCTCTCCATCATCAAATTTAACCATAATTTCATGAGGAGTATCTCACAAGTTTGATAGAGGTAGCTACCTCTGGCTTGGTTTTTTCCTCAAATTTATTTAATTGTAAAGGACAAAACTTCTGCCAGTGGTTTCGTAGAGCTTCTTATACCAAGTGAGTAGTTTGGAATTGTTGATTTTCACTTTAATAATTTCAACCTCAAGCTTCTTGAATATTGAAGAAGGTGAGGCGCTGCCTTTTCTAATGATGGACTGTATTTGCATTAATTAGATTGACATTTGCTGCCAAGTTTGAGTGAATCCGTAGCAGTCGTCCTGTCTAGGGCCTCCATTTCCTTCCATAAATCCAGTTTCCCGGCCCGCCAGTTCGAGCCCCCGCAGGGCCATTGCAGGCATTACAAACTGGCCGCGTCTCTAGGGCCCTGTGGAACTAACCGTGTGCACCCGCCTTGAAACAGCGGGACCCGGAGGTATAGCTAGTCGGGTTCGCAAAGCGATGTTCGGAAATCACGGCAAAAAAAAAGAAGAAAAATTCCAGTTTCCCGGCTGCGATTTTGAGGGGGTGTCAGCTACGGTCAACATGTTCATTGAGAACTAACAAGGGTCAATATTGGGTTTCCACTCGTGTGCTCCCTTTTCGACTAGTTTAAAGCTGAGCTCTTTTAACTCCTAAAAGACAATCTAAAAAGAATGTTACTTCTAGTATTGAGGCCTCATTTGTTTTTTTTATTATTAAAGACGTTCGAATCTGAATACACATTTGAATATCAAGATGTGTATTAAAATTAAGATATTTAAATCTGGATACGCATGTGAACATTAAGATGTATATTAAGATCCGAATACTAATTAAGACTGTTTGCTTTTTAATATCTAAATGTATAAAATTTATCTTTATTTTAAATTAATAAACTGAGATCTGAATGATTAAGATTTAGACGTTCATTATGTGCAAACAAATGGGCCCGTGTTATGCCACTTATAGCACCACTTGTATTTTTCTATTCTTGGCAATATAGAAGTTTAATGACAAAGTCATGGAGTTCACAGTTCAATAATTGAGAAACTAAGGAAAAATCATGGAGTTTCACTTGTAAAAGTTTTAAACTTCAGCATGGTATATTGGAGTTCGAAACTTGTAAGTGAAACTCCGGCACACAGTATCGCAGTTTCACCTGTAGAGAATTTTAGAATTCCAACATAAAGTGCTAAAGTTTCACTCGAAAAATCTTTGAGATCCAGTAATCGTTATTAGAGTTCTTCCGTGTCTTAGATAGGAGTCCAAACTCGTGTGAAAGAGGTCACAGTTTAGTTCCTACTATCAATATTTTAAATTTATTTGGTTTGCTTATCACTACAGATTAGTCAGAGTTGCTTACTTTCTATTTAAGTATGTAATTGGACTAAGTAAATACATAAAATAAATAAGAAGAAAGACAGAGAGTACCTTGTGAGGAAGAAGGATGAAAAACCTTGTCAAAATTATATATTTTGGACTTATGGTCTGCCAAATTTATGAGCACCTCATTTGATCCCAAAGCTGAAACTGGCTGTTTAGTAGCAATGCTAATAGGTCTTATCCGACAAAATACACGAATATTCCCTGTCAGGAATGATGTTTCATAATAAGATTTAATTAATATATTTTACAATATAATTATTTTAATAAAATTGCTGTACGAAGCATTAATGGAGGAAAAAAATTGAACTATACCTTTCAAGTCCAGGAGCTCATTGAGAACCTGCCTCTTCTGGATGTTCAATTTCTTAACGCAAGCATCTAAGACTGCAAGTTCATCTGAGATGTGGTATATGCAGAAAAAATTAAAATAATAAATCAGATAAGGATTTAGATTTTAAAGAGGACATCTTTTGTTATGAAGAATTAACTCAAGCAGCCGTTCACCCAACCACTTAAATTAAAAATAACCGGTCAAGATATAATATATGCATAATTTATGTATTATATGTGTATAATTATATATAATCAATGTATAATCTATGCATATGGCTAGAAAATTATAGAACTATAATTTTCACCATCCATGAATTTGTTGAGACATACTTATAATTAAGTAATTAGAAGTATACTCTCGCTGCAGTTTAAGTTTTTAAATGAGATGATCGTACATTTTAACATGATGTCACCTAAATCAAGATAGATTATGGATTCATGGTATGTGTTTGAACTATTAAAAAAAATCAGACTCTACAATGACTCGTTCATCCTTAACCAGAGGTTTCGAATTCGAGTCCCTGGGTATGGAGTCACCTTTGTTAGGGAGCGCTTTACCTCCAACATGAGACTTCCCGACGCGAATTCGAATTTAATCGGGTTTCAATATGGATACCAAACACCGGGTGAGAAACCAAAAAGAACAAAAATTATGCTCTCTTTAACTACTAAAAGATAAAATAATCACACAACTCAATAGAACTTACCTTTAATCTTCGAAATGGCGGTGTTTGTGTCATCATCATGACTACAATTTTCGTATGTCTTATAACCATCTAATACTTCCTGTTTCTCTGTTTTTCTTTCTTCTTCTTTTTCTTTATCATCTCCCACACAATCAGATGGCTGTGGCTGCAGGTTCTTGATTATGCCACGGACTGAATCCACCCAATTACAAGTTAGGTGTGTCTTCATTCCCATAAGAGATTGAATTGATTCACTAAGAGAATCAAAAGATCTCTCAGAATCCTCTATGTTTTTCATATTTCCAAGGGGAATTATGCCTGATCACGACTAATAGAAGTGCGCGCTATGGAAGAAATTAGGCACTGAACTGAGATTTAGGAGACTTATCGTTTAAGACGATTAAACTTCAATCATCAATTTATCAGAAGACTTACTGAAGAGCTTAGTGCAACGGAGACGGAGCAAGAGATTAAACAACATGATGTGTTTGATGTTTAACCGGCGATGATACGAAGAGGTTTTTTCATAATAATTCTAAAGACTGTTCCTAAAGCCATCTCCATGTGCTAGCATGAAGAGATTCTACATTTATTTCAGGTGTCAATAATATTTCAGGCACTATATTATTCATGCTTGGATTTTGGCTTCTTGACGAAAAAACATACTTAAATGTATGACTAGACTAAGAGACAGAAATTGACAAGACACATTAACGCTTTCACAATGTGACAGAGAAAGAGAGAAGCTAGTTATGTTGGTTGAGACTATAAGGACGGGAGCCCGCTCCCCCCCCCCCCTCTTTCCGGAAAGAGCTAAATATATCCATGTACTATGACAAAAGGTTTAAATGTACCACTCGTTATACTTCGAGTCCAAATATACTTCTGTCGTTGTACTATTTGTTCGAATATACCTTTCTTCCGTTAAGTTTGTCCAAAGTGGACATCCAATCTTACGTGACACTGACATTTGATGAGGTGGATGTCACATGGCATGCCACCTCAGCGCCCCTAACCCATTTTACCTCACCCTTCTAGTTTTCTTCACCACTAAAATTTTCTTCCCCTCCACCACTATTGCCACCATTACCGTTACCATGAAAATTATTGTATTCCAAATTTTAATCTTTTATATATGAATTACGGGCGCAGAAGTGACAAGCCATGTAGTATCCACCTCATTAAATGCAAGTGTTACGAAAGATTAGATATTCACTTTGAACAAAATTAACGAAAAAGAAATATATTTAAACTTTTTTCATAGTACAAAGGTATAATGGGCCCTTTTTTTTTTTTTTTTGGGTTAATAAAAGTTCATTTATTGAGAGAAAGCTAGTCAAGACCAATTCATTAGGCCATATGTTCCCCTCATTTCCTAAATACAATAATACATAAAGACAACCTCTTTAATTGGTACCGGTCATTCTATTATTAGAACTTTTTGCATAAAGGTCACTCCTTTCGCGTAAAAATTGCACGGGGTAACCTATTTGGTCGCTCTCATTTAATCTATACCCGTTTTTTAAAATTTTTTTAACTTGTACCCACTTTTTAAATAACTTCAGCTCCCTTTCCCTCGCTGAGCTGAAGTTCACTAGTTAAGCTGAAGTTCGCCAGTTATAAAGACAACTTCAGCATACGGAGCTGAAGATCCCCAGTTACAAAGACAAAACTTCATCTCTAAAACTTCAGCTAGAGCTGAAGTTTTGTCTTTGTAACTGGGGAACTTCAGCCCCGTATGCTGAAGTTCCCCAGTTACAAGACAACAACTTCAGCTCTAGATCTGAAGTTCGCAAGCCGTCTACTAGAAAGCTGAAGTTTTGCGTGATTGCCTTTGCTACTTCAGCCCCGCATGCTGAAGTTATGCGCAAAAGCGGGTATGGATGCAATTTTTTTTACAAAGCGGGTATAAGTTAAAACGTGGCACAAAAAGTGGGTACGGATGCAAATAGCCCCTCCTTTCGCTCATTTTACTTTTTTACTATATTAATACTCCTTTCAGTCCGCAATCAGTGATCAATTTGCTTTTAGCACGCTCATTAAGAAAATACTAAATTCTATATAAAAATATCTAGTATGACTAAACTACCTTTAATTAAATATTTAATGTGAGGAGTAAGAAAACTTTTTAGGGATATGTACATAAGGTTTATTTTGTAAAAACAAATTGAATTCTTTCTTGATTATATAAATGGATATTTATTTTGGACCAAAATAAAAAAAGTAAATTTGTCACTTATTGTGGACCGGAGGGAATATTATTTTTTAATACTTATCTACATTATCAAATTAAGAGAGAATTAATTAGTACTCTCTCCGGTCCACAATAAGTGATTTTATGACTTTTTTTTGTGGTCCAAAATAAATGATTTTTTCAGATTTCAAAAATGAATTAAATATTTTTTTCCTACATTGTCCTTGGAGTAAATAATGTTGGAGTATGTGTTAGGAGTGTTTATGTGAAGAGATAGTAAATATTAATATGGTCAATTTCATTGCTAATTAATGTTGAAAGGTGAATTTCTTAATATATGTGAAAACAACCAAAAAAAATCACTTATTTTGAACTAGAGGGAGTAATATTTTTTTCAGTTTTACCCTTATAATTAATTAACCATTCCTCAATATATTAGAACTCAGAAGAAGTCAAATTTAATATCTGTTAGTTAAGGAGTACTATTTCTTGCAGTGATTCCACTCACTGATTTTAACTGAATATGGAGTATTATTTTTCTATATTTTGAATAAAAAATGTTGCATAACTACAGTATATTATTTTATTATCAGTTAGTTAAGGATTACATTAATCAGAAAATACAACGGAAGAATGCCAAATCAGCATGTCATACTGTGCTAAAAGATGCTGCAATAGTATCGTAGATATCGGAGTGCAAAAAGAGAAATTTTCGAATTTTAACAAAATACTTCCTCCGGTCCAAAATAAGTAATTTGTTTTGATTATTTTCACAGAGATTAAGAAATCACTTTTTAAATTAATTAGCAATGAAATTGACCATACTAACCTTTACTATCCCACATAAACACTCGTAACACATACTCCAACACTATTTACTCCAAGGGCAATGTAGGAAAAAAAATAATTAATTCATTCTCGAAATCTGAAAAAATCACTTATTTTGGACCACAAGAAAAAAGACAAAAAAATCACTTATTTTGGACCAAAGGGAGTATGTTAATCCCAAGTCTAAAAATATAAGGGTACAATGCACAATGTTAAAAGATACTCCCTCCGTTCCAGTTTATGTGAACCTATTTCCTTTTTTGTCAATTTCAAAAAGAATAATCTCTTTCTAAATTTGGAAACGATTTTGCTTAAACTTACATTTCTACCCTTAATGAGAAGCTTTTATAACCACACAAATACTATGTGCCCCTTTTTGACTTGTTTAGGACCATAAATTTCAAAAAAAAATTATTTTTTCTTAAACTTCGTACCTAATCAAATAGGTTCACCGGAGAGAGTATTGAATGATAGGTTAATTAGGTAGGTAACACAGCACTCACCAACCAACCAAATCTAAGGCCTTGTCAATCTTGAAAGTGTGAGCCCTACAATTGAATTGGCCATCTAAGATAAGAAATGAAGTAAAAAGTGTGCATTTGGTTTCCTGTCTTGGTTAGATAAATTTCATGTTTGCAATTCACGTCAGCACAGCCAATGAATGGGCCATAAGAAAATCTCATCCCATCCTACGAAAACAACCCTAATAACAAGAACATATTTTATTGAATTGCTTTGCTGAAAGAATTCATGGTCCATACTATTCACACTTTTCCTAGGTTGTGACCTTGTGCCACGAGAAACAAGTCTAGTATATAACTACGAACTATCGCTAATTAATTAAGTGATCTGTATATCCACCAATTACTGCTTATTTGTGCTTACATTTACAGTAATCCATAAAATGGTCCCTGGTTTCCTATGTGGATTTCAACTTTGCATTGGATGCAAACTCATCCGTTTTATATCCTCTACTGAGTTGCTAAGGGTACTGGGCGAGGGGGCAGGAGGAGTTTGCCCCTTTGAACGACTAAAATTGGAGAGTCCGATTTTACAGTTATTACGACGCTCTGAAGGCTCATCGAGGGGGCATATTGAAGGCCCTCGACCTCGAGGTAGTGCAAATCGAAGATCAACGTGGAAAAGTAGGAAATTTTCAAAGGGCACGTGGTTAAAACTGATAAAATACACAAAATAGTACGAGTCTGTACCGTGGCATTAAATGACTGCACCAGCCATCTCTCTTTGCATTAATTACACGTGTACTATGTTGGGATTCCCCCTCATATATAAAGGGGACCCTTGTCACTTTGTAACACACATGATACTCAATACACAAGACTAAGAACATTCTCTGCCCTCTAACTCAAACATTCTTTACAATTGTCTCATTTATTTACTGTCTTTCATTTTATTGTTCATTAATTGTTCTTCATTCACTGCTCATTATTGATCATAAAGAGGCCATCTTAGAGTCCTTCGACACTGTCGAATCACTTTCGACCGTCCATTATCGAGCCCCTGAGCTCGACTTCGAGACACATTCAGACCGACCTCGAGACCCTGTCTCTCCGCTGCTTGGTTTGCATAATCTTGTTATCCTTCACTTTTATTTCGTTTTCTCACCTCTCACTTATCATCTATTGCCTAAACAACCGGTATAAAAATAAATCCCGTATTTTTAGAACCGCAAAATTAAATATAATTGTAATTGTCATTTTCAAGGTAAACAACTCCATTAACCAAAAATTGAAAAGGGAAAATGTTAATTGCAACCTTTAGTTATATCTTCGATCTTTTTATCTTATGTATCTTTATACAATAAGGATTAGCTAAATTTTCTATTTTTCTTCTAAATGAAGTTTCTTGGAAATAGGTCTGCGCAGCGAATCAAGTCGACTCGGCTCGGCTCGGCTAAATCAGTTCAGTTATGGCCAAAGCTTGGCTTGACACGACTTAATTTTGGCCAAAGTTTGGCTTGACTAGGCTTGAGTCAGTTAAAGCTCAGTCTAAGCTTCGGCCCAAATGAGCCTGCTCTGTTAGCTCGCTGTAGTCATGTCATGATGACTTTGAAACATAAATTCATCCATTAAACTTAATTTGTAGGTAAATTAGTAATATGTCAATTTAGTAACTAAGAATTACTATTAAAAAATTCATAAATTCGTAATATTAATACACATCGTTACTTAAGACAACTTTACAGATGATACAAAATGTAATAAGCATTTCAAAATTGAGCATCCAAAAATTAAAAAACTTAATATAGTACAAAATTCTTGATTTTATTGCTGCTTTATTTTAACTTTAGTTTTTATTTATGTAGAGGTTAAAATATGCTCTGCAATTGTGTAGAGGTTAAAATATGCTTTAGGACCAGCTGGTGATGAGAGGCTTGGTCGTGTGAGCCTGACATGCACCGGCACGATACCTGTACCGCAGTGCTTAGGGCCATAAGCTTTGAGTTGGTGTCACGAAAAACTATAGGCTCTGATGGTGCCCAATGCTATTATTAGGCAAGCCAACAATAAACCATCACAACAATTGATCGCTCATAACACTTCTTAAATCAAGTAATAAATAAGTGGAAGTAGATTTAGAAATCATGATGAAATACGTACACCTTCGCCAAAATACGAAGTATGAATAAAAGATGAAGTTGAATGACATAACATCAATATAAAAATGAATACTTGTCTCAAATCCTCAAAACCCGATATCACAAGTGCACAAACATCTATTAGAATATACAAAATCACTACAACTACTATGTCTGGAATAAAAGTAGACAAAATACAACTACTAAGTCTCTCAGCTAGTAGGCCTATGCGTCTGTGTGGCCACCAGATGTATCTATCTCAGTACCTGCACAATTAGTGCAGGAGTATATTATGAGTATGTAACACGTACCCAGTAAGTATCTAGTCTAATTTCAATGAAGTAATAGCGAAGGATCGATAGCGACACTTACTAGTGGACCAATAATCAATGTACATAAAAGATAAACAGGTAAGAGATATGGCAAGTAATAATAAGCAAATAAATATGTACAACATGCTTTTCAATAAAAGAAGCATGTTCAAGTCTGTCAGATACTTAGGTACACACAGACTCCCTATCGAGATACTCCAATAATCCTGCCGAGGCGAAAGGCCCGTTTACATAAGAATGGTGTTACATAATCCCGCTGAGGTAAACGATCTGATCCCATAAGAGTATTATTACATGATACTACCGAGGTGAATGACCCAATCTCATAAAAATATTGTTGAGGCGAACAACTCGATCCAATAAGAATAGTATTTCATAATACTGCCGAGGTGAATGACCCAATTCCAAAAGATTGGTGAAACTTTCAAGGGTCACTAGCCCAACCCGCGAAGATACATGTGAGTTAAGTAATCAAGGAACTACCAAATAAATGAGTGCAACATAAGAATACGTATGTGAGAGAAAGCATAACTCTACAGATAATCAAGCCTCATGTCAAGTTCTGAAAGTAGCAAGGCTCGGTAAAACTACGCAAGTCCAGTCTCAAACTAAGTCATAAACTGAAGCATTTAAACAAATAAGAATGACTCAAGCAGTACAATTAAGTATGGTATGAGTCTAAGTCTACCCAAACATATTAATAAATCTAGCATACACACATACGCTTGTCACGTCATACGTGCTTAGATCCCATAACACGCAGCATGTAGCAAATAAAATATCTATAGGGATAAGTTTCCTCTTACAAGATTAGACGAGATACTTAACTTGCTCCAAAATCCTATAATCGGCTACAACCCTCTCTAACAACTCAAACCAATGCCAACCGATCTGAATCTAGCCAAAGAACATTCAAACCAATCAAACATACTCAAAAACCTGTAATCTAACAATTAGGAGCAAGTCAACCTCGGGCTCACGCGCCCGGAGTCCGAAAATTCTTGAAAATAAATGTTACTCATAGCATCACGAACTCAAATATATAATTTTTTTCGAATTTCATATCAAATTTCGTGGTTAAACCCCTTATTACCAATTTCAGATTTTTCAACAAAATCCCACAATTTCTACTATATTTCATGTACAAATTCATATATAATCCATGTGCTTATCTCATAATAAGAAGGAATCACAATCTTGTGTTAGTAGACAGATATGGCTCTTCCAAATTGCCCAAAATCGCCTTAGCAAGAGAGAAATGAGATAAAATTAGCCTAACCCTGAATTGCAAACTTATATTTTGTCCAAGCGTCTCTCTTCGCGATCGCGGAAGTACCCTCCCCATCGCGAAGGCCAACACTGCCTCAGCCAAATTCCCGTAATTCGTGAACGTAAGGGATGTATCGTGATCGTGACCCGCAACCGTCCAAGCCTATGTGAATGCGATCCAAGATCCGCAAACACGAAGGCCAATCCTTTCAGCCACAAAACTTCTTCTGGGATCGTGAAAGATGTCACGCGATTGAGATGAGCAAACTTCCAATCCAGCACAGCCTCGCTAATACATCACATTTGCGACCCTCACCACACAAATGCGAAGCACAACCAGATCACCTTCCACGATCGTAATGCCATCCCTCGATTGCAAAACAAGCCTCCCTTGCCCCAAGAAAGAATCCCCTATTGTGAGACCTTCTTCGCAATCGCGACTCATACCAGGTAGAAATAAAATCTACCGACTTCAACATGGCTCCGGCTAGTATGAAACTCACCTGAGCCAACTGAGGCCCTGTGCAATCATACCAATAAGTCCATAAATATAATTCAGACCTACTCGAGGTCTCAAAACGCATAAATAAAATCAACACCACGAATCGCTCCCCAAACCAAACCAATCAACTTTTGAAACTTCCAACTTCTTCTAGCTAACTCCAAACACGAAGAATCATACTTAGACAACTCAGAATGGAACCAAATTTCACACACAAGTCAAATGTGATAATATGAACCTTGACCAAACGATATCTGATATCACCAAAGCCCACTCCATGTCAAACTTAGCAAACTCTAAAACCTTCAAAAAGCCAACTTTCAACAGTAAGTGCCAAACTGCTCCCGGAGCACCCGAAACTGGATCCGAGTATACACCCAAGTCAAAATCACCATAAGAACCTATTGGAATCTTTAAACCCCGATTCCGAGGTCATTTACTCAAAGTGTTGGATTAAACCATTCTTAACCACTTTAGACCACTGCTATGGAACTAAGTGTTCCTAATTCAACCCAAACTCTTCCAAAGCCAACCAACCATCCCCGCGAATCATAAAATTGAAAGATCACATATGGGAAATCTTAAATAGGGAAACGAGGTTCTATAAAGCAAAGCAACTGGTCTGGTCGTTAAATTCTCTACTTATTAAACAAATATTCATCCTCAAGATGGTTTAGAATCATACCTGGAATGCAGAATAAGTGTGGATATCTGTTTTGTATGTCCTTCTCTGTCTCCCAAGTCTCCTCCTTGATTGGATGACCTATCCATTGAACCTTCACAGCTGAAATCTCCTTAGACCTCAACTTGCAAACGTGTCTATCAATAATGGCAACTGGATCCTCCCCGTAACTCAATCCCTCATCCATATGAACTGTGGCATAATCCAATACATGGGACATGCCAGGATGTTATTTCCGGAGCATAGACACATGGAATACGGGATGAAGCCTCGGTAGGCTAGGAGGAAAATTAGGCCTATATGTAACCTCAACAACTTGCTCCAAAACCTCGGGCTGACCGATGAACCTCAGAGTCAACTTGCCTCTCCTCCCAAATCTCATGATACCCTTTATCGGCGAGACCTTCATGAGTACTTTATCGCCCTCCATAAATGATAACTCATACGCATTCTGATATGCATAACTCTTCTTCTTGGACTGAGCTATGAGAAGCCGCTTCGGAATCAACTTTACTTTATCTAAGGAATCCTTCACCAAATTAGTACCATACAACATAGTCTCACTGAGCTCAAACTAACCAATAGGGGAATGAAATCGTTGGCATACAAAGCCTCAAATGCAGCCATCTTAATCTGGACTAATAGCTTCTGTTATATGCAAACTCATCCAACAACAATAATCTGTCCCACTGCCCTCCAAAGTCAATCACATATGCAAGAAGCATATCCTCTAGAATCTAAACTATCCGCTCTGATTGATCATTGATTTTCATATGAACGGTTGTGCTGAGCTCTACCCGGGGTTCCAAATCACCCTGTACCACTCTCCAGAAATGCAAAGTGAACTAAGTGCCTCGATCATAAATAATGAAAATAGGCACGCCATGCAACTAGACGATCTCTTGAATGTAAATCTGAGCTAACCTCTTCAAAGTATATGTAGTCATCACCAAAATAAAGTGTGGAGAATTGGTCAGTCTATCGACAATGACCCAAACAACATCAAATTTTCTCAATGTCCGTAGCAAACCCACCTCGAAATCCATAGTGATATAAGTCAATTCGTACTCTTTAACACCAGCTTTGAATCCAACACTTGCTTTAGTCTCTGTTTGTGTGACATGCTCCCATTTACACTCTATTATTACCATCTGCTGAAGTACACCACCCGAATTTAGGTGCTCATACTTAACCTACTGGAAATTCAGGCACCTCGATACATATCTAACTATGTCTTTATTCATCCGCCGCCACCAGTAGTACTGCTATAGGTCACGATACATCTTTGTGTCACCTGGATGAATAGAATAACGCAAACTGTGAGCCTCATCCAGAACCAACTCTTTGAGTCCATCAACATTAGGAACGCATAAGTGACCCTGGAGCCGCAGGACACTGTCATCACCAATAGTCACCTCATATTACCGTCTCTCTAAGAACCAACAAGTGTGGATCATCATATTGACGAGCCTTAATCTGCTCGAATAAAGAAGACTGAGCTACAACACATGTAAAAACTTGACTGGACTCTGAAATATCCAACCTTACAAGTCGTTTAGCTAAAGACAAAATTTCCAAAGCCAATGGCCTCTCCTATGTTAGAATGAATGCCAAACTAACTCTCGGCCGCTTTGCTCAAGGCATCCGTGACCACGTTCTCCATGCCCGAATGATAAAAAGTGGTGATATCATAGTCCTTCAGCAACTCAAGCCACCTATGTTGCCTCATATTAAGGCCCTTCTGCTTAAATAGATGCTGCAAACTACATTGATCCATGAAGACCTCACACGACACCCCATAAAGATAATGTTTCCAATTTTTAAGAGCATTAACTATCACAGCGAACTCCAAAATCATGCACATGGTAACTCTTCTCGTGGAGCTTCAACTGACGAGAAGCATAAGAAATCACTTGCCATTCATGTATCAATATACAACACAACCCAACACATGAAGCGCCACAATACATAGTGTACATTCTTGACTTGGAAGGCAAAACCAACATCAATGATGTAGTCATGCGGTCTTACGCTTCTGAAAGCTCGCCTCGCAATCATTGGACTACCTGAACTGAACACCCTTCCGGGCCAATCTAGTCAAAGGATCTACAATAGACAAGAAGCCCTCCATAAATTGACGATAATACCCTTCTAGCCCCAAGAAACTTTTGATCTCCTTCGCTGTGGTAGGACGAGGCCAACTCTGAAATGTCTCAATCTTCTTGGAATCCAACTTAATACCCTCACTTGATACCATATTCCCCAAGAAATCCATAGAATCTAACTAGAACTCGCACTTAAAGAACTTAGCAAATAGCTTATGTTCCCTTAGAGTCTGAAACACTTCCCTCAAATGTTGCTCGTGCTCCTCTATGATATGCGGGCAGGGTAATATGTCATCAATAAAGACAATGACAAAAGAGTTAAGATATGGCATAAACACCCCGATCATCTAATCCATAAATGTCGTTGGCACATTAATCAAGCTGAAAGACATCCTCGTAATGCCCATATCTAGTCCAAAAAGCCGTATTAGGAACATCCGAAAAATAAATCCTCAACTAATGGTACCTAAATCTCAAGTCAATCTTCGAGAACACTCTAGCATCCTGAAGCTGATCAAGTAAGTCACAATGCGAGGCTATGAATACTTGTTCTTGATAGAGACCTTATTTAGCTGGCAGTAATTAGTGCAAATCCATATACTCCTATCTTTCTTATTCATAATCAACACCGGTATGCCATGGCGGCACACACGGCCTGATGAATCCTTTTTTGAACAACTACTGAAGCTACTTCTTAAACTCTCTCAACTCCGCAGGAGCCATACGATAAGTCAGAATAGAGATAGGCTGGATGCTTAGTGCTAAATTAATACCAAAGTCAATACATGATCTGGCGGCATGCCCGGTAACTCAGGAGGAAATACATCCGGAAACTCCCTCACTGAATGTTGAGTCTTTAAGAGACAAATAACTTGATGGAATGAACTACCAGATGAACCATTCCACTCCAGCCCAGGAGATCCGAGAATCTCCAAGGTAACAGTCTTAGTATGGAAATCGAGAATGGAATAATGTAGAGGCTATCAATCCATGCCAAGAATAACCTCAAAGTCAATCACACCGAGAAATAAAAGATCCGCTCTAGTCTCATACCCGAAAAATGTTACCACACAGGACTGTTAGACCAAACCCACATAAAATCACCTATCGGCATGGACACATACACACGAATATCCAAGGAATCACATGATACATATGGATAAAGAGAAAATAAGACTCCGTGTATGTGATTTTAATGTCTTATGACTTGAGGGGATGGTTAGTTTGGGATTTGGAAGGGTTCGGGTTGAAATCAGAACACTTGGTTCCTTAAGGTTGGCTAAAAAGACTAAGTTTGACTTCGGTCAATATTTTGAGTAAACGACATCGAAATCGGGATTTGACGATTCTAATAGATTTATATGATGATTTCAGACTTGGGCGTATGTTCGGATCGGGTTTCTGATGACCTGGGAGCGTTTCAGCGCCTAATAGTGAAAGTTGGTTCTTTGAAGGTTTTGAAGTTTTTTAAATTTGGTTTTAAGTAGGTTTTGGTGATATAGAGGTCCAAAGGGGATTCCGAGACCAGGAATAGTTCTGTAATGTCATTTAAGGCTTGCATGCAAAATTTGGTGTCATTCCGAGTAGTTTAAGTACATTTTGGCGCACTGAGAGTAAATTGAAGAACTTAAAGTTCATATTTTTGATTCAATTGGTTTTGGGGTGTGATTCTTAATGTTGTTTTATGTGTTATGAGGGTTTGGGTGAGTATGTTTTATTGATTTCAAATCTGTTGGTATGTTTTGGATGGGGCCTCGGGGGCCCCAAATGCCATTCGGACGAGGCGCAGAACTCATTTTGCATTTGGAAGAGCACCTGAAGCATCAGGTTTCAGGTGTAATCCCACCTGCGGAGGGCTAGCCGCAGGTGCAATCTCGAAGAAGCGATCCAAATGGTGCAGAAGCGTCCCAGCATAGGCAGCCGAGAAATCACAGGTGCGGACGAGGTGAGCGTAGATGCGCGACCGCAGAAGCGGTCAAAGGATCGCAGAAGCCGGAGCCATCGCAGGTGCGACTCGTCTGCCGTAGGAGCGGCATCGTAGAAGCAAACCATTTTTTTGCAAATGCGGACTTAGGACGGCCAAGGGAGGACCTCATATGCGATGAGGTTTTCGTAGATGCGGAGTCGCAGATGCGGCCAACTAGCCGCAGAAGCGGAAATCGCTGAATACGGGACTTAGGCATTTTTGCTCATTTCATACACTTCTTGGGAGCGATTTTGGAGCTGGTTAGAGAGGGATTTTAATCAACTAATTGAGGTATGTAATTCCTACCAAATGTGAGTCAAATACATATCTTATGGGTAGATTATAACATGTAAATTAGTAGAAATCATGGGTTTAGGTGAAAACCTAGGTTTTGATAAAAATGAGATATAACCACAAAATTTGTTATGGAATTTAGTAAAAATCATATATTTGAGTTCATGAGGTTACGGGTAACAACTTTCTTTGAAAATTTCCGGAATCCGGACACGTGGACCCGGGGGTGAATTTTAGGAATCCTACATTTGGGGTTGGGTAATCCCTTTAATAGTTGGAATATGAACTTTGAAACATGTAATGACTTATTATTAAACCATTTGACTAGTTTTGGATTGTTAGGCACCAAATTGAGGGTTTGAGCACAATCTTGGACCGAAAAGTAGGCTTTGAGATAAGGTAAGTCTCTTTTCTAACCTTGTAATAGGGAATTAACCCCATAGGTGAACTCAATTAATGTGTGCTTCTATTTGTGGGGGCTACGTACGCACTAAGTAATGAGGGTCCGTATGTAGCTACAAATTATGCTTATGTCCGGGTAGTTCTAGGTTTACACCATGCTTTGTTGACCCCGTTATTTAATTATGCTTACTAATTGCCTTGAATAGAGTTGAGATTGAGGATTTCGAAATGTTAAAAGTTTCTAGTTGAATTTATTTTTTTGGAAAGAATTGAGGGATATTATGTTAACTTGAGAAATCTATGTTCAACCGCATCGCAAGTATATTCTGCGAGCGGGTAAATTTCCACTACTCTCATGGGAGCGGGCCATTCACCTCGGCAGGTTAACAAATGCATCTATGGTTCGTGCCGTTTGACCCTCGGCAGTGCACAAAGTACGCTTATGTATATTTGGATCGGGCCGTACGTCCTCGGCATAATTCGTGCGTGATAATACTAGAAACACTATTATATTTGATATTTTTTCATTTGCTTGAGAGATTAAATGGTTAAATGAGGGAAAGGATTTGGTTCTTACTAACGGTGAAAGTAGGGGTTTATTTATTCCTTACTCCGAGTTCCATTGTCATTTAATATATATATATATATATATATATATATATATAGAGAGAGAGAGAGAGAGAGAGAGAGAGAGAGAGAGAGAGAGTCACGACCCAAAACCATTAGTTGTGATGGCACCTAAGACGGTCCGCTAGGTAATCCAACTAACCGAAAATACAATCCAAAAGAGATTATAGAAAAATAGTAAAGAATTAGATGGACATTTACAAATTGACCCAAGACCTGGTAGTACAATTCACGAGCTTCTAAGACTTGGAATTTCAAGACTGATAAAAATAAATACACGTTCTTCTTGAAGGTTACATAAACAGATTAGCAATGTCCTAAGATACCAAGGACAAGTGGCAGCTATATCCAAACGCACGAACATCTTCTGAATCAACATCTGACGTCACCAGCAGCTTCGCTCCAAAAATCTGCACTCAATGTGCAGAAGTGCAGTATCAGTACAATCGACCCCATGTATTGGTAAGTATTTCGTCTAACCTCATCGCGGTAGTGACGAGGCTTTAGTTGAAAGATGTTATTTTTTATAACATGTACGTTAGACTAACAGTATAGGCAGTTCAAAACATAATAGATAAAAGTACCGTATACAACTCTGTGAGACAGTCAACAATTACTAGCAAGAATTACAGTAGAAGATTTACAATCTTTCTTGGTATAAGAAGTGTATCCATGATATCAAGTCACATGGCACGGTAACACCCCTCATGCTTCTCTCTCATCCTCACCATATATAAATAAATTTATGTAACAAATCAATTAGCACGACAACACCCTTCGTTCGTTCAACTCATCCTTCCAAATGTACGTATAACTCAACCAGCCATATGACAGAAACACGATAACATGAATTACAAAGTAGGAAATACGCGAGTAACAACAATGGATAAGGATATACATGTGGGCAGCAGTAAAGAACTAAACGGAAAGCACGTAAGTGATAACAACAATTGGAAAGTAAGGGATATCAACGTCAATTAACTAGCATATTAAAGGCCTAAGTAAAAATACAAAAAATAAGAAGGAAACACATGATCTTTACAAGTTAACAAGTAAGGGCGTGAATGACTAGCATGACAGAATACTTAAACTAGAGTGTGACGGAATAGATATGACATGAGTATAATTTTAAAATCAGGAAATAGGTATGGCATAGGCATGTTTAGCAAGTAAAAGACATGGACAACACAACAACAATTGAGATAGAGGTCAAGTACGGGACAATAACAACATATCACACAAAATATATAATTTCGACAATAACAGCTAAAGGTAAAGGAGGAAATGTATACACGGAAAATAGATATCACATCATAATGCATGTCCCTCATCCTCACCTGCACGGAAACACCCTTCGTTCCATGACCTCAAAATATTAAAAGCATAACAATATAAATGAAATGGCACGGCATCACCCTTCGTGCTTTTACTCTCACATGATATGGCACGGTATCACCCTTCGTGCTTTACACTCTTCCCTCACATGATAATGTATATAAAATGTCACGGCATCACCCTTCGTGCTTTTACTCTCACATGATATGGCACGGTATCACCCTTCGTGCTTTACACTCTTCCCTCACATGATAATGTATATAAAATGTCACGGCATCACCCTTCGTGCTTTACACTTTTCCTCACATGATAATGAATATAAAATGGCACGACATCACCCTTCGTGCTTTACACTCTTCCTCACATGATAATGAATATAAAATGGCACGACATCACCCTTCGTGCTTTACACTCTTCCTCACATGATAATGAATATAAAATGGCACGACATCACCTTCGTGCTTTACACTCTTCCTCACATGATAATGAATATAAAATGGCACGGCATCACCTTCGTGCTTTACACTCTTCCTAACATGATAATGATTATAAAATGGCACGGCATCACCCTTCGTGCTTTACACTCTTCCTTACCAAGCATATGAATATCAATAAAATAGCAAGGCGGAAGTATAAATAACATCGAGGAGAGTATCCAAATGAATACTCCAAACAAATTCTCAATCACTGATTTCCAAGCCAACAATGATTCAATGAACCCTCAAGGAACACATAATTCAAGTACTTCTACAAATCCTACAATTTATCAACAGTACAAGTATGGAATCTAGCATCTCAAAATATCAGCTGTAACAATGTATTAATGATTATGCATAGGGATGACCTAAATAGACACATCAATGTATTCTCAGAATTCCATAAAATTTGATCAAGTTATAATAGGCTAAGTCTCAATTATAACATTTAATACTAGGTTCTTAATATCTAGAAGTCAAGTGAGGCATGAAGCAAGAGGTCACGAAATTCTACAAACATAAATGTAACATAATCAACCCCCCAAGCATGATTAACCCTGGCATATACATATACGCTTTTCACCTCATATATGTATCACCCCCCAGGTAGAAAACAATGACAAATAAGAAGAAAGATTCCCTCAACAAAGTTAGGCAAAACACTTACCTCGAACAAATCAATTACAACATCGAGCAAGCCAGGCGATGCTCCAAAAATGCCATCACGCGCGTAGTGACCTTTGAACGTCTCAAAACTAGCCAAAAGCAACTCAAATACATCAAATAAAGCCCAAGGAAACAATTCCAAATGATAAAGATCGAATCCTAAATCAAACCAAAAATCACACCTGGGCCCACGCCTCGAAACCCGATAAAAATCACAAAATCCGATAACCCATTTAATTATGAGTCTAACCATACTAGTTTCACTCAATTCCGACTCCAAATCGATGTTCAAAACTCAAAAATTCATATTATAAAACTTTAGGCAAAACCCTCCAAATTTCACTTTGAAATCATCAATCAAATCCCAAAAACAAATATGGATTCATGAAATATAACCAAAACCGAGTAGGGAACACTTACCCCAATCCGAGCTCCCCAACTCAAAATATGACTGAATGAACAAACCCTTATTTTATATTTTTTTTGCCAGTTATTCTACCTCGTTTCTCGTGCCAAACAATCTCGAAACTCGTTTTTTCTACCTCCAATGGATTCCTTGTGAAATTTTAGTCAAGTTAGGATTTTGAATCACTCAATTTGACCTTATAATGAAGGAGATATGTTGGTTTCAATATTTGCAAATAGTGCAGATTTTTAAATACGAATTCATTGGCAATTTCGTAATTAATCTGAAAAATCTAACAACCCAATATTTAGTAAAATGACCATAAATTCCTCATACAATGTCCAAATTCAGTGATTCTTTTTTCTATGGCTCCATAATTACGATACGAATCTAATTCTTTAATCGAAACAGAAATCGGAATTCGTTTGCTTAATGTGGTACCATTTATGCTTGAAGAAACGACGTCGGAACATAAGAAAAACGAGCGCAACGCAGCCCAAACCTATCTGAAACTCACCCGAGCCCTTCGGGATCACGTCTAGACATACCAACAAGTACCATAACATAACACAGAGATACTCGAGCCCTCAAAATACCGAGCAAAGTGCAGATATTCAAAACGACCTGTCGGGTCGTCACATCCTCCATCACTTAAACACACGTTCGTCCTCGAACGTGCCAGGATTCTTTCCAAAGCTACAATTACGGTGTATCCTTACTAAGCATAAACCCGGGGGTGATTCCACGTCACCCTGATCCACATAAGCCTTCCAACACAACATAACTAAAGATCCTTATTTCGACCTTGGTCCTTAAACTTTAGAACTAAATCTCTATCATCCATAATTCATTACAAGACCCTAATCCCACAACCACATACTGTATAAGTTTGAACAAGCTGTATCAAGTCATAACCATAACACAAGATGTAATCACATGATATACCCCATTACTTCGACACTCACAGTAGGAACTGCCGACCATCATTACTTCCCAAAACAAATCCGGTGCCGGTAGCAAACCTCATACCGATTAGAACCTCGTTCAAAACCTTCATACCCTACAAATGATGAAAGAAACAAGCATAACCGCTTAATCACTCAATAGATCAATAAGACAAGAAACTCACTCGCCCGACCAGGGCCATTGTCCACATCCTCAACAAAATGTAGGGTTATTCTTCCAAACCTTCCTCATCAAAATACAATAGCGCAAATCTCATGTCTATAAACCTCATCTCAGCCAATACGAGCAGCCGCACCGACAAGCATAAACAATAAACATATGGAGCCACACACAACCCGGTTCCGTACACTACCAAGTAATAATTTAGATATGACAAATAACAGTAAGAAAACTAAATAAGAAAACTACTAAGCAAGTTAAGCAGTCAGGGAAATTTTAGCATTTTACTATGAACTATTCTCAACAAGGTGAAAGCAAAATACACGAAAAAGAAATAAGAAGCCATATTTCATCACTGTACCGTTGCAGCGTGCAACCCGATCCCATCATATCAATCCATATAGGGTACCTTTCGAGCCATAATACTCGGGCTCAATGATTACATGTGCGTCAACATCAAGCACAACAGAGTGTACAAAATATAATTGTGCGGAAAATCATTAGGAACAAACAGTACTAAGAAATTCAAACACAACTATGGTGCAATAAATCAACATCACAAAGTCCATCTCGCCAATAGTGCCATGAGGCCTAAACTGAATCACAATATGCGTGCGAAGAATCATGTAAACCTCACAACCCGTCATAGAATAAGAGAGAAACATACGACATAAACCAAGGCGCAAATAACATCCACTTCACCTGATGATATACATGTGGCATCAACTACGCAAGAGCAAGAAAATCTAACCTGATATAGAATACACACCCTCACTGGGCTCAAAATAATCCCTAAACCAAATTCCTATCATCCTCAAACATGTAATAAACCTTCCAAAAGTCTATAGAAACCTTTCCGTAACACCTACCATTAATCATCCAATCTTTTACACTCCCTCACAACTCGCAATCAAGGAATAGTCCGCCAACAAGAACATTCAGTCTCTGAGCCTCACGAATACCAAAATTTTCTTGCCAAATCTCAACACCGCTTCTCAAATAGTTGACACGTAATTCATACTCCATCATCTCACAAAGAAACACCCGTAAGTTGAAGCACAATGTGCCTGCCAAAAGGCGATCTCTACTTCGATGGGAATCCCATAGTGCCAACAAGACTTCAAACACCCGAAATTGTCCGAGACATCAAGAACTCGTATCCTTCCTTCCAAAACTAAACCGCAACCTTGTACATTCAACCTTTCAACCCTACACGGCATGTCACCTCTAACATGCTAACTCGTAACACTACGAAAGTCGCATAGTCAACTCTGAATCATAAGGAAATTGAACACCTTATCCCTCAGGAATCTTTCATTTAACTCAATCCAGGAGAAGACCACCACATGCAATATAGATTATATACCTGTAGAAAACATCAACTCCGACCGTGGTCATAACGATGATAAATTATCTGAAACTCAGTAATACATAATCGAGTAATAAGAACCAATCGCCTCTAACTCAATCGAGTCACGCAGACTGCCAACCCGAAAGTAACTCAATCCGATATGACCTCCCTAAGGGAAATTCCTGGGAACACAAAGCCATTTCTTGCATCACTCCAACATTGACATATAGACCTTCCTTGATAAGGAAATGCCTCAGATCCGATTACCATTTGCTACCATTTTCGAGCCCACCCGCAAACAAATTCAAAAATCCTTAAAGGCTATATAAGACCCGGAACTCTCCAGAACCTTCTCGATAACTACTCATATTACTCTAATCTCCAATACACAACTAATACGCATCGACCCGTGCTTCACCAGCATATGACCATCCAAAGAAATAACCAAGCAATATCTCGGTCTGAAACTGATACGGTCCATGACCCTACAATCCGATCGTCATTAGTAGACTCCACCACTTAGCTCGAAGCCATAGATCACCTCATCGGCACCCCAAAGTACCATATCTTCACAGCATGCCCCGATCCTGCATGACTATTTAGCTGAATACTTTAAAAACTCATGCAATACTGGTCATAGAACGCCCCGAAGACTCTGCCAAGCGCTTACCCATCATTGCAATAGTCAAACAACTTCCCCAAATGCTCTGAAATGATCACATATGCACTCCACCGAATGGAAACCTCACACGAGACACAGGATCCAAACTCATCATGATAGAGATGGCCCACCAGTTATACTCAAATCGACATCTTGCCATGAACCCACCTTAGTCACAATAGCCATGCCACCAGTCAATCTTCCCAAATCTGTGCTTACCAACTAGACATATGAACCCGCCTCATACCACAAATGAACGACTAGAAGATTTAACACTACACATGCTTCTGAGGCTAGACAGCACATCGTAATCTATCTGCAGCATCCCCGATCGTCGGCACATAAAGAATATGAGTGCACAACACCACATATGAGCGATTGGGAGGAGTCAAAGTAGTAGATTTCAAGCTGCAACAAGGCCGCACGATAAGGAAAGAAGAAAGGGAAATTGTTTTTTCCTAAATGCCCTGTAGCCTCCCGAAGATAGATATGGACGTCATCATACCGATCCTCAGGGCTCTACTAGACACTTGCTCATGACTCGTAGAACCTACGAACCTAGTGCTCTGATACCACCTTGTCACGACCCAAAAACCATTAGTCATGATGGAACCTAAGACGATCCGCTAGGTAAGACAACTAACCAAAAATACAATCCAAAAGAGATTATAGAAAAATAGTAAAGAATTAGCTGGACATTTAAAAATTCACCCAAGATCTGGTAGTACGAATCACGAGCTTCTAAGATTTGGAATTTCAAGACTGATACAAAATAACACATGTCCTGCTTGAAGGTTACATAAACAGATTAGCAATAACCTAAGCTACCATGGACAAGTGGCAATTATATCCAAACACATGAACATCTTCCGAATCAGCATCTGACGTCACCAGCAGCTCCGCTCCAAAAATCTGCACGCAATGTACAGAAGTGCAGTATCAGTACAACCGACCCCATGTACTGGTAAGTATTTTGTCTAACATCGTCGAAGTAGTGACGTGGCTTTAATTGAAAGATGCTATTTGTTATAACCTGTACGTTAGACTAACAGTATAGGCAGTTCAAAACATAATAGATAAAAGTACCGTATACAACTCTGTGAGACAGTCAACAATTACTAGCAGGAATTACAGTAGAAGATCAATCTTTCCTTGTATAAGAAGTGTATCCAAGATATCAAGCCACATGACACGGTAACACCCCTCGTGCTTCTATCTCATCCTCACCATATATAAATAAATTTATGTAACAAATCAATTAGCACGACAACACCTCTCGTGCGTACAACTCATCCTTCCAAATGTATGTATAACTGAACCAATCATATGACAGAAACACGATAACATGAATTACAAAGTAGGAAATACGCGAGTAACAACAATGGACAAGGATATACATGTGGAAAAATAGTAAAGAACTAAACGAAAAGCACGTGAGTAATAACAACAACTGGATAGTAAGGGATATCAACATCAATTAACTAGCATAGAGGCCTAAGTAAAAATATGAAAAATAAGAAGGAAACACATGATCTTTACAAGTTAACAAGTTAGGGCGTGAATGACTAGCATGACGGTATACTTAAACTAGAGTGTGACGGAATAGGTATGACATAAGTATAATTTTAAAAGCAGGAAATAGGTATGACATAGGCATGTTAAGCAAGTAAAAGACATGGACAACACAACAACAATTGAGATAGAGGTCAAGTACGGGCAATAACAACATATCATATAAAATATATAATTTCGACAATAACAACTCAAGGTAAAGGCGAAAATGTATACACGGAAAAAAAATATCACATCATAATGCATGTCCCTCATCCTCACCTGCACGGAAACACCCTTCATGCCATGACCTCACAATATTAAAAGCATAACAATATAAATAAAATGGCACGACATCATCCTTCGTACTTTTACTCTCACATGATATGGCACGGTATCATCCTTCGTGCTTTACACTGTTTCCTCACATGATAATGTATATGAAATGTCACGGCATCACCCGTCGTGCTTTACACTCTGCCTCACATGATAATGAATATAAAATGGCACGGCATCACCCTTCGTGCTTTACACTCTTTCTCACATGATAATGAATATAAAATGGCACGGCATCACCCTTCGTGCTTTACACTCTTCCTCACATGATAATGAATATAAAATGGCACGGCATCACCCTTCGTGCTTTACACTCTTCCTTACCAAGCATATGCATATGAATAATATAGCAAGGCGGGAAGTATAAATAACATCGAGGAGAGTGTCCAAATGAATATTCCAAACAAACTCTCAATCACTGATTTCCAAGCCAACAATGATTCAATGAAACCTCAAGGAACATATAATTCAAGTACTTCTACAAATCCTACAATTTATCAACAGTACAAGTATGGAATCTAGCATCTCAAAATATCAGCTGTAACAATGTATTAATGATTATGCATAGGGATGACCGAAATAGACACATCAATGTATTCTCAGAATTCCATAAGATTTGATCAAGTTATAATAGGCTAAGTCTCAATTCTAACATTTAATACTAGGTTCTTAATATCTAGAAGTCAAGTGAGGCATGAAGCAAGAGGTCATGAAATTCTACAAACATAAATGTAACATAATCCACCCCCCAAGCATGATTAACTCTGGCATATACATATACGCTCGTCACCTAATATATGTATCACCCCCGGGTAGAAAACAATGACAAATAAGAATAAAGATTCCCTTAACAAAGTTAGGCAAAACACTTACCTCAAACAAATCAATTACAATATTGAGAAAGCCAGGCGATGCTCCAATAATGCCATCACGCGCGTAGTGACCTTTGAACGTCTCAAAACTAGCCAAAAGCAACTCAAATACATCAAATAAAGCCCAGGGAAACAATTCCAAATGATAAAGATCGAATCCTAAATCAAATCCCAAATCAGGCCAAAAATCACACCCGGGCCCACGCCTCAAAACCCGATAAAAATCACAAAATCCGATAACCCATGTAATTACGAGTCCAACCATAGTAGTTTCACTCAATTCCGACTCCAAATCGATTTTCAAAACTCAAAAATTCATATTAAAAAACTTTAGGCAAAAACCTCCAAATTTCACTTTGAAATCATCAATAAAATCCCAAAAACGAAGATGGATTCATGAAATATAACCAAAATCGAGTATAGAGCACTTACCCCAATCTATATGGTGAAAATCGTCCAAATCCGAGCTCCCCAACTCAAAATATGACTGAATGAACAAACCCTTATTTTATATATTTTTCTGCCAGTTATTGTGCCTCGTTTCTCATGCCAAACGAACCCGAAACTCGTGTTTTATGCCTCCAATGGATTTCTTGTAAACTTTTTGTCAAGTTAGGCTTTTGAATAACTCATTTGACCTTATAATGAAGGAGATATGTTGGTTTCAATATTTGCAAATAATGCAGATTTTTAAATACGAATTCAGTGGCAATTTCGTAATTAATCTGGAAAATCATGCAACCCAATGTTTAGTAAAATGACCATTAATTCCTCATACGATGTCCAAATTCGATGATTCTTTTTTCTATGGCTCTATAATTACGATACAGATCTAGTGCTTCAATCAAACTGGAGATCGGAGCTCCTTTGCTTAATGTGGTACCATTTATGCTTGAAGAAACGACGTTGAAACATAAGAAAAACGAGCGCAACGCAACCCAAGCCAAACCTATCTGAAACTCACCCGAGCGCCTCGGGGCCATGTCCAAACATACCAACAAGTCCTATAACATAACACGTAGATACTCGAGCCCTCAATATCTATATCATGCTTAATTAGAATTTCATATTATTTTATATTATTGGCCCATAGTAAGTGTCTAAGTCGACCCCTCGTCACTACTTCTTCGAGGTTAGACTAGTTACTTACTGGGTACATGTT
Organism: Nicotiana paniculata; assembly: GCA_005239505.1. Taxonomy (NCBI): domain Eukaryota; kingdom Viridiplantae; phylum Streptophyta; class Magnoliopsida; order Solanales; family Solanaceae; genus Nicotiana; species Nicotiana paniculata. Next base: position 31,501 of record ML343868.1, on the reverse strand, counting down.
GTTTATGTACTCATGCTACACTTCTGCACTGAATGTGCAGGGTCTGAGGCAGGTGCATCTGGATATCAGTCCAGCGCGTATCCCTGATTATCGAGACTTCACGGTGAGCTGTCCTTCTGAGCCTGTTTTGCAGCAGCCGGAGTCTCTCTTTTGTTTATTGTTCTGTCTATTTCATTTCATACATTAGAGTAGTAATTTTTTTGTATATTCTACTAGGTCCCATACTCTTGTGACACCAGGTCTTGGCACACACTAGTAGACTTGTGGTTTTTGGTTCATTTCTATTGTTATGATTGCAATCAGTTCCTTTGAGTTTATTTATTTTAAATTTTTCATTATTTAAATCTTTTAATTTAAGGAAAGTTTAATTACTTGGAAATTTATTAAAAGGAGAAATCACGTGGTAGGTTCATTGTTGGCTTGCCTAGAGGTGGCGTTGGGCGCCATCATAGCCTATTATAGAATTGGGTCGTGACAACATGGTATCAGAGCACTAGTTTAATGCAGGTCTCATAAGTTACGGGCAGGCCTAATAGAGTCTTACAGATCGGTGCGGAGACGTCCGTACTTATCTTCGAGAGGCTATAGGGTGGTAGGAAACTACTTTTCATTCATCTCCTATTGTGCAGTTTATGATGTACTAAGTCTCTTTCTCTTATTCTCTCACAGATGGTGAGAATGCGCACGACGGACGTTCTAGACCCGGGATGGACTTCTCCCCTATTTCTAGAGGCCATGGCAGAGGCCGGGGGAGGGCACCAGCCCGAGGTAGGGGACGAGGACGTCCCAGAGTTGGCCCAGTTGTACCACCAGCGGACCTAGTAGAGGATCCCATTGTTGAGGAGTAGTGTGAGGTGCACGCAGCAGAGCCCGCCCCGGTCAATTTCATGTAAGCACCGGGCTTTCAGGAGGTCATGGGTCGTATGCTACGGTTCATGGATTATATGACCCATGCTGGTTTATTTCCAGCAGACCAAGCCACGTCTCATGCAGGAGGGGGAGCACATACCCCCACTTCTCAGGCTCCTAGGCATGTAACTTCCGTATATTAGACCCCGGGAACACTACTCGTGGGCGGAGCCCAGCCAGTTGCAGTAGCTGTACTTGAGCCTAGACCAGCTGCGGTCGGCGAGCCGCATAAGCTATTGGATAGATAGACCAAGCTTCACCCTCCTGATTGGGGGTGAGCGATATGAGGATCCCCAAGACTTCATTGATAGGTGCATGGACAGACTGCACAACATGAGTATATTAGAGTCTCATGGGGTGGATTTCACTACTTTCCAACTAGAGAGCAGGGCCCGTAGGTGGTGGTAGTCGCATCTTATCGGCAGACAGCGGGTTCTCCTCCCATGACTTAGGATAAGTTTACACGCCTTTTCTTGGATAGGTACATTCTACCCTCCTGGAGGGAAGAGTTCAGTGTCAGTTTGAGCAGCTCCAGCAGGGTCAGATGTCAGTGACCAACTATGAGGCGAGATTCTCTTAGTTGTCTCGCCATGCACGTATGATACTTCCTACTGATGCTGAGAGAGTACGGAGATTTGTTGCAGGATTGAACTCTGGTATTCAAGCCACTATGGCCCGAGAGGTCGAGATGGGCACTTCTTATCAACTAGTTGTGGAGATAGCTTGGAGAACTGAGGGTTACCGTCGACGAGGTAGAGAGCCGATGCAGCGGGACAAGAAAGTTCATCTTTCTAGAGAGTTTAGAGGTGCCCCGACTAGGGGCAGATATCAGCTTGTGAGGGGTCAGCCTAGCAAGCCCTTATATCCAGCACCACCACCTCTTTGGGTTGCTCCAACGTGACCCTATTTCAGTGCTATGACAGAGAATTCTTACCATCCACTAGCTATCCAGGATTCTTCCAGTGGGTACTCAGGCCCTCAAGGTTCTTCCAGCGCCTATTTCAGTGCCATGCCAGAGAGTTCATACCGCCCACCAGCTATTCAGGGTTATTCCAGTAGGTACTCAGGCCCTCAGGGTTCTTCCAGCATCTATTTCAGTGCCATGCCAGAGAGTTCATACCGCCCACCAGCTATTCAGGGTTCTTCCAGTGGGTATTCATGCCATCAGGGTCAGACTTCAGGGCAGCAATCCACCGCTCTGAGGGGTTGCTATGAGTGTCGGGATCCTGGACACATAAAGAGATTTTGTCCTAGACTTCAAGGCAAGGTAGTGCAGCAGGATCAGCAGCCTATGATTACAGCGCCAGTAGCCGCACCAGCCATGCAGCCGCCCAGAGGCGTAGGGCAGGTGGACAGGGGACGTCCTAGAGGTGGAGGCCAGCAGGTGGCGCTCCAGCAAGATTATATGCTTTCCCATCCAGACCAGATTCAGTGGCCTTAGATGTCGTGATCACATGTATTATTTCTGTCTGTGGTAGGGATGCTTCGGTATTATTTTATCCAGGGTCCACCTATTCATATGTGTCATCTCTGTTTGCTCATTTATTGGATATTCCTCGGGAGTCCTTTGTATATTTTTTTTCTGTGTCCACTCCGATGGGCGACTAAGTTGTTGTGGATCGGGTCTACCGGTCCTGTATTGTTACATTCTGTGGCCATGAGACTAGAGCGTATCTTTTACTACTCGATATGATCGATTTTGATGTTATCCTGGGCATGGACTGGTTATCTCCACATCATGCCATTCTTAATTTCCATGCCAATACTGTTACCTTGGCGATGCCCGAGTTGCGTAGATTGGAGTGGAAGGGTTCATCTGTCAGGACACCTAATCGGATCATCTCTTTTATGAAGGCTCGACACATGGTTGATAAGGATTATTTAGCTTATCTAGATTATGTTTGAGATACTACCGCAGAGTCTCTGGCGATTGATTTAGTACCAGTAGTTCGGGAGTTATCCAATGTGGTTTGATCTTCCAAGCATGCCACCAGATCGTGATATTGATTTCTGCATTGATTTGGCTCCAGGTACCCAGCCTATATCTATCCCACCATACCGTATGGCTCCGAAGGAGTTGAAGGAACAACTTGAGGAGCCGCTAGCAAAAGGGTTTGTCAGACCAAGTGTATCACGTTAGGATGCACCAGTGTTATTTGTGAAGAAGTGGGACTATGCAGATGTGCATTTATTACCGCTAGTTGAATAAGGTTACCATTAAGAACAAGTACCCGTTTTCGGGGATTGATGATTTGTTTGACCAGTTTCAGGGTGCTAGGTATTCTCTAAAATCGACTTGAGATCGGGGTACCATCAGTTGAAGATTCAGACTCGAATGTTCCGAAGACTGCTTTCCGTATTAGATATGGCCATTATGAGTTTCTAGTGATGTCCTTTGGATTGACTAACGCCCCAGCGACATTTATCATCTTGATGAACAGGGTGTTCAGGCCTTATATCGATTCATTCGTCATTGTCTTCATTGACGACATTTGATCTATTCACGTAGCATGGAGGAGCATGAGCAACACTTGAGAGTGGTGCTTTAGACATTACGGGAACAGAAGCTATATGCTAAGTTCTCCAAGTGTGAGTTTTGGCTAGATTCTGTAGCATTCTTGGGGCATGTTATATTAGGCAAGGGTATTAAGTTGGATCTCAAGAAGATTGAGGCAGTTCAGAGTTGGCCTCATCCTACTACGGCGGCTGAGATCAGGAATTTCTTGGGGTTAGCAGGTTATTATCACCAATTCGTGGAGGGCTTTTCATCTATTACAGCACCTTTGAATAGATTGACCCAGAAGGGTGCTCATTTCCGTTGGTCCGATGATTGTGAGGCAAGATTTCAGAAGCTCAAGATAGCTTTGACTACAACGCCAGTTCTAGTGTTGCCTTCCGGTTCGGGGATGTATACTATCTATTATGATGCTTCACGCGTTGTTTTGGGTTGTGTATTGATGCAGGAGGGGAAAGTTATTGTATATGATTCACGTCACCTGAAGCCTCATGAGAAAAATTGTCCTGCGCATGATTTGGAATTGGCCGCGATTGTTCATACTCTTAAGATCTGGAGGCATTTTCTTTATGGTGTGTCCTGTGAGGTTTACACTGATCATCATAGCTTGCAGCATTTGTTCAAACATAGGGATCTTAATTTGAGGTAGCACAGATGGATTGAGTTACTGAAGTATTATGATATATCTATTCTTTATCATCCGGGCAAGGTGAATGTAGTCGCGGATGCCTTGAGCAGAAAGTCATAGAGTATGGGTAGCTTGGCATTCATTTTAGCAGAGGATAGGCCACTAGCTTTGGACATTCAGTCCTTGGCTAACAAATTTGTGAGGTTGGATATTTTAGAGACTAGGAGAGTTCTTGCACGCGCCGCTTCCCAGTCTTCACTGTTAGAGCAGATCAAGACTCGATAGTTTGATGATCTTCACTTGTTGGTTATCAGAGAGACGGTACTACAGGGTGGTGTCAAGGAGGTTACTATCAGCGAGGATGGTTTTCTACGACTCCAGGGTCGTCTATGTATTCCTAATGTCGATGGCTTGAGGGAGAGGATTCTAGAGGAGGAGCACAGTTCTCGATATTCCATTCATCCAGGTGCTACGAAGATGTATCGCGACCTGAGGCAACATTATTGGTGGCGGCGGATGAAAAAAGACATAGTTGAGTATGTAGCTAGATACCTAAATAGCCAGCAGGTTAAGTATGATCATCATAGTCTAGGTGGCCTACTCCAGTAGATGACTATACCTGAGTGGAAGTGGGAGCCTTGCTATGGACTTCGTAGTTAGGTTGCCGCGGACTTTGCGAAAGTTTGATGCAGTTTGGGTCATTGTCGACAGGTTGACCAAGTCAGCACACTTCATTCCAGTTGTGACTACGTATACTTCAGAGAGGTTGGCCTAGATTTATCGTCAGGAGATAGTTCGGTTGCATGTTGTGCCTGTTTCCATCATATCAGATAGAGGCCCTCATTTCACTTCGCTTTTTTGAAGTGCAGTACAGAGTGAATTGGGGACCCGTGTAGAGCTTAGTATAACATTTCATCCACAGACCGACGGGCAGTCATATCGGACAGTTCAGATCTTGGAGGACATGCTAAGAGCATGTGTGATTGACTTCGGAGGGCAGTGGGATCGATTCTTGCCTTTGGTTGAATTTGCTTACAATAACAGTTATCAATCCAGCATGGAGATGGCTCCATTTGAGGATTTATATGGTCGGCAATGTCGTTCTCCCATCGGGTGGTTTGAGCCCAGCGAGGCTAAGTTATACGATACTGATTTGGTGAAGGATGCCTTGGAAAAGGTAAAGTTGATTCAGGAGCGACTCCGCACAACACACTTCAGAAGAGTTACGTGGATCAGAAGGTGTGTGGTGTATCATTTATAGTGGGCTAGAAGGTTCTCTTGAAAGTCTCACTGACGAAGGGGATTATGAGGTTCGGGAAGAAGGGCAAGTTGAGCCCAAGGTTTATAAACCCATTTGAGGTGTTGAGACGAGTTGGAGAGGTTGCTTATGAGCTTGATTGGACTCCTAATCTATCGGGAGTTCATCCGGTTTTTCACGTGTCTATGCTCCGGAGGTATCATGCCGACTTGTCACATGTGTTAGACTTCAACACGATTCAGTTAGATGAGAGCCTGGGTTATGAGGATGAGCCAGTTGCCATTGTTGATAGGCAGGTTCGCCAGTTGAGGTCCAAGAGAATTTCCCGGTAAAGGTTCAATGGAGGGGCCAACAGTCGAGGAGGCGACTTGGGAGTCCGAGGAGTACATGCAGAGTAGATATCCACACTTGTTCAGCACTCCATGTATGATTCTATACCTGTTCGAGGACGAACGTTTGTTTAAGAGGTGGAGAATGTAACGACGATCGGTCGTTCTGCTTTCTAGAACAAATAAGACTCCCCGTATGTGATTTTTCTGTTTATGACTTGTTGGGATGGTTAGTTCAGGATTTGGAAGGGTTCGGGTTGAAATCGGAACACTTGGTTCCTTATGGTTGGCTAAAAATACTAAATTTGACTTCGGTCAATATTTTGAGTAAATGACCTCAAAATCAGGATTTAATGGTTCCAATAGGTTTGTATGATGATTTCGGACTTGGGCGTATGTTCGGATCAGGATTTTGATGACCCGGGAGTGTTTCGACGCCTAATAGTGAAAATTGGTTCTTTGAAGGTTTTGAAGTTCTTTAAATTTGGTTTGAAGTAGGTTTTGGAGATATCGAGGTCCAAATGGGATTCCGAGACCGGGAATAGTTCTGTAATGTCATTTAAGTCTTGCACGCAAAATTTGGTGTCATTCCGAGTAGTTTAAGTACGTTTCGGCACACTGGGAGTAAATTGAAGAAATTAAAAGTCATATTTCTGATTCAATTGGTTTGGGGTGTAATTCTTAGTCTTAATGTTGTTTTATGTGTTCCAGGGTAGGGGCGAGTCCGATTTATGATTTCAAACCTGTTGGTATGTTTGAACGGGGCCTCGGGGCCCCCACATTCTATTTGGACGAGGCGCGAAACTCATTTTAGATTTGGAAGAGCAGCTGAAGCATCAAGTTTCTGGTGTAATCGCACCTGCGGAGGGCTAGCCGCAGGTGCGAGCTCGCAGAAGCGGCCCAGCGTAGGCAGCCCAGTAATCGCAGGTGCGGACGAGGTGAGCGTAGATGCGCAACAGTAGAAGTGGTCAAAGGACCGCAGAAGTCGGGGCCAACGCATATGTGGCTCGTCTGTCGCAGGAGAGGCATCGCAGAAGCGAGACATGTTTCCCCAAATGCGGACTTAGGCCAGCCAAAGGAGGACCGCATCTGCGATGAGATTTCCGCAGATGCGGAGTCGCAGAAGTGAAAATCGCTAGGCAGTGAGGGTGTTTTAAATACAAGACTTAGGCATTTTTGCTCAATTCTTACACTTCTTGGGGGCAATTTTGGAGCTGGTTAGAGAGGGATTTTCATCAACTAATTGAGGTAAGTAATTCCTACCAAATGTGAGTTAAATACATATATATTATAACATGTAAATTAGTAGAAATCATGGGTTTAGGTGAAAACCTAGGTTTTTAATAAAAATGAGATTTAACCACGAAATTTGTTATGGAATTTAGTAAAAATCATATATTTGAGTTCATGAGGTTATGGGTAACAACATTCTTCAAAAATTTCTGGAATCCGGACACGTGGGCTCGGGGGAGAATTTTAGGAATCATACATTTGGGATTGAGTAAGCCTTTAATAGTTGGAATATGAACTTTGAAACATGTATTGACTTATTATTAAATCATTTGACTAGTTTTGGATTGTTTGACACCGAATTGAGGGTTTGAGCACAATCTTAGACCGGAAAGTAGGCTTTGAGACAAGGTAAGTCTCTTTTCTAACCTTGTAAGAGGGAATTAACCCCATAGGTGAATTTAATTAATGTGTGATTCTATTTGTGGGGGCTACATACGCACTAGGTAACGAGGGTCCGTACGTATGTACTAATTATGCTTATGCCCGGGTAATTCTAGGTTTACACCATGCTTTGTTTACCCCGTTATTTAATTATGCTTACTAATTGCCTTGAATAGAGTTGATATTGTGGATTTCGAAATGTTAAAAGTTTCTAGTTGAATTTCTTGTTTTGGAAAGAATTTAGGGATATTATGTTAACTTGATAAATCTATGTTCAACTGCGTCCCAATTATATTTCGCGAGAGAGGTAAATTTTCACTACTCTCATAGGAACGGGCAATTCGCCTCGGCGGGTTAATAGATGCATCTATGGTTCGTGTCGTTCGACCCTCGGTAGTGCACACAGTTTATATTTATGTATATTTGGATCGGGTCGTACGTCCTCGGCATAATTCGTGCGTGATAATACTAAAAACCCTATTATATTTTATATTGTTTCATTTGCTTGAGAGGTTAAATGGTTAAATGAGGGAAAGTATTTGGTTCTTACTAACAGTGAAAGTATGGTTTATTTATTCCTTGCTCCGAGTTCCATTGTCATTTATATATATATATATATATATATATGTGTGTGTGTGTGTGTGTGTGTGTGTGTATCATGTTTAATTAGAATTTCATATTATTTTATATTATTGGCCCGTAGTAAGTGTCGAAGTCGACCCCTCGTCACTGCTTCTTCGAGGTTAGACTAGATATTTACTGGGTATATGTTGTTTATGTACTCATGCTACACTTCTGCATTGAATGTGTAGGATCTGAGGCAGGTGCATCTAGATATCAGTCCGACGCGTATTCCTGATTATCAAGACTTTGCGATGAGTTTCCCTTCTGAGCCCGTTCTGCAGCAGTCGGAGTCTCTCTTTTGTTTATTGTTTTGTCTATTTCATTTCAAACAGTAGAGTAGTAGTTTGTTTTTGTATATTCTACTAGTAGCCCATACTCTTGTGACACTAGGTCTTGACACACACTAGTAGACTTGTTGTTTTTGGGTCATTTCTATGGTTGTGATTGCACTCAGTTGCTTTCGTTTTATTTATTTGAAAATTTTCATTTCTTAAATCTTTTAATTTAAGGAAAGTTTAGTTACTTGGAAATTTATTAAAAAGAGAAATCACGTGGTAGGTTCATATTTGGCTTGCCTAGCAGTGACCTTGGGCGCCATCATGGCCTATTATAGAGTTGGGTCATGACAAGACACATCATAATAGGTAGACCCTATATTATATAGTATTGATGTATTTATACAACAGACAAAAATAATACATGTGATCACATCGTCGGAGGCTACTGCCTAGCTAGGAAGGCATAAAATCTAACTAGAGTACCACTTGACTGGCCTCCACCTCTAGGGTGACGCGAATCCACCCTCCCTCTCCCTCTGGCCGGTTGGATGGGCAGTGCCACAGCCAGTGATGAGGTGTTGGCCCTGCTGCACTGCCTTGCGTGGAGTTTGGGACACAATTTCTTCACATGACCAGTCTCCCCACACTCGAAACAACATATAGCTAGGGGAAATTGCTGATTCTGGATCTGGACTGATAGCATGAGTGCCTACTAGAAGAACCCTGAATAGCTGGTGAATGGAAAGTTCTCTCTAGAATGGTGTTGAAGTAAGGTTGCACTGGAGCACCCGAGTAGGCTCTGCTGTTGAATACTTGGGCCTGCTAGGATGGCCCTTCCCAAATTGACATCTGCTCTCAGATGGGGAGTCGTTGAAACCTCCAAAATATTGAGGCTGCTTGTCCCTTGATGTGGACTCTCTGCTCTGATTGCAGATACGCTTGATCCTCCGAGCTATCTCCACATCCTAGTGGGAAAGAAGTCCCCAAATCTTCCTCTTAGGCCATAGTAACCTGAATCCCATAGTGCTAGCTTGAAATAAACCTCAGCAACCCTATATGCCTCTGTGGGGAGTAATATAGATGCATGACGAGACAAATTAATGAATCTCATTTCTTAGACAGTCAAAGATATCTGACCCTGCTGGAGCCGCTCGAACTAATCTCGTAACTCATCCCTCATTGTGGTTGGAATATACTTCTCCGGAAATATGTGCGTAAATTGATCCCAAGTCAAGGGAGGTGAAGCTGTTGGCCAACCCAGAAGATAAGACTGCTACTATATACGGGCTTTCCCCGTCAGACAAAAAGTGATGAAGTCCACCCTATTGGACTCTACTAGTCCCAGCTTGATCCTCACTTGAAAAATAAATATTAAATAATCAAATACAAAATACCGCCTCGGACGGAATATATGTGATCAATATCAGGTGAAAATGTCAAATCCAAGTTAGGATACTCAAATATGCACTAACTCCCTTTCGAAATATTACGCACCACTCTGCCAAGGTGAACAGCCAGATCCCATAAACGTTTTTCATAGAATTGCCGAGGCGAATGGCCCGATCCCATAAATGTATCTCATAATCCTGTCAAGGTGAAGAGCCTGCTCCCATGAGAGTGTGTTATATTATACTGTCGAGGTCATACGGCCAAATCAATAGATGCATCTCAAAATACTGTCGAGGCGAATGGCCCATTCCTATAAATTTATTTCATGATACTGCAGAGGAAAACGAACCGATTCTATATGAATAGAGAAACTTTTAACGGGTCATCGACCTAACTCAAGAATGTATGTACGACTTAAGAAATCAAGAAACTTTCGGACAAATATGTACCACGCGGGATTAATACGTAAGAGAAAGTATAATTTATGCGGCTAATCAAGTAGCGCGCCAAGTTTCTAGAATTACAAAGCATGATACTCTATGCAAGTCTAGCCTTAGACTAAAGCACAAATTAAAGCATTTAAACAGGTAAGAATAACTCAAGTGGTATAGTTAAAGCATGTTATTCGTCTAAGTCTACCCGGACATATTTAAGAATATAGTATACGCACGGATGCTCGTCACCTCATATGTGTGTAGCTCCCACAACACATAGCACGTAGGAAGTATAGTACCTACAAGGTAAATTTCCTCTTAAAATGTTAGACATGAGACTTACCTTGCTCCGGAATCCGATAATCGGCTCCAACTCCTCTCTAATACCTCAACCCAATGCCAATCAATCTGGAACTAGCCAAAGAACGTGCAAACCAATCAAAGCATACTCTAAACTCATACTTTAACAGTTAGAAACAAATCCTCAAACCCACACGAAGGTCAATAAAAGTCAACCCTTGGGCCCAAGCGCTCGAATTTCGAAAATTCTCGAAGATAATTACCTATAGCCCCATGAACTCAATATATAATTTATTCTCAATTCCATGCCCAATTTCTTGGTCAAAACTCAAAATGCCATTTCTAGGTTTTCTTCCAAAAATCCCACAATTTATACTATTTCATGTTTAAATCCATATATAATCAATGTATTTGGCTCACAATAAATAGGGATCACTTACTTTGTGATAAATGATGAAAATGGCTCTCCAAAATTGCCCCAAAGTCGGATCCAAGTGAGAGAAATGAGATGAAATGAGCTAACTCCTGATTTTGCAACTTATACACTGCCCAGCCGTTCCTCTTCGTGATCGCAAAGGCCAAATATGCTATTGCCAAATGTTCCTCTATCACGATCGCAAAAACCCCATCGTGATCGCATAGCGTTGCATGCCAGAACCCTACGCGTTCGCGAAAGATCAATCGTGTTCGCGATAGCCAATTCCTGCCTAGCCTTGAGCTCCTTCATCACGTTCGTGGTCACACAACCGCTTTCGCGAAGTGAAACCTACCCAACCACCTCCTCCTCACATTCGTGCCCCCAGTCGCATTCATCTAGAGCAAAAATCTCTTGCCTCCAGTTCTGTCCCCAAGTTCGCAACTCCCCTTTCGCATTCGTGTAGCACAAACTCTGATAGCACATCCTTCATTGCTAATGCGTGGTTCCCACCGCGTTTGCAAAGAACAACACCAATAGTAGTAAAACAAACTGACATGGTGTGAAACCACCCCAAAATACACCTGAGGCCTCTGAGTCCCCGTCCAATCATACCAACAAGTCCCCATACCTTATCCAAACTTATCCAAAGGCTCAAAGCGTTATGAATAACATCAAAACTAAGAGTTGACGAGCAAAATCCTTCTATTAACTTTTAAACCTTTAAACTTCGCAGACCGCGTCTGAATCACACTTAGGCATTCCAGATCAAAACCAAACTTCACACACAAGTTCCAATCAACTAAATGAACATATCCAAGGTTCCGGAACACCACTCAGAGTCCGATAACACCAAATTCCACTCCAAGTCAAACTAAGCAAATTCGAAAACTTTCAAAATGTGAACTTCCGATAATAAGCGTCGAATTGCTTCTGGACCACCCAATACTCAAATCGAATGTATGACCAAGTCTAAAATCACCTTGTGAACCTATAGTAACCTTCAGATTCAATTACGAGGCTGTTTACTCAAAAGTCAAACCTTTATCAGCTTCCAACTTAACGCTTCCGAATTTAGAATTATTCTTCCAAATAAACTCTACACCTCACAAAAGTTAAAACCAACTATACCTGCATGCCATAATGCATAATATGAAGCTACTCTAGGTCTCAACCCACCTAACGACATGCTAAAGCTCAAAATGACCGGCTGGGTCATTACATTTTCCCGCACTTAAACATATGTTCATCCTCAAATGTGTCAAGAGTCGTTCCCAAGCTGCCAAATAACTGTATAAGCTCCCACACGCACACACTTATGCCACCTTAATCAAAATAAGCACATTAACACACCTCCAACGGAAGATCCTTCATGTGACCTTGGCCCACAAGCTTAGAACCAAATTCCAACATCTGGAATTTCCTATAAGATCTGATTCTTGCATACATACACTGTCATTCCCATCGAGCCGTATTAAAAGCATAATTATATGCACAAGATATAACCACACGATGTACCACATAACTCATACGCTCTTAGCAATATCTTCCAACCAAAGTAGCTGCTTATTACCAAATATGGTACCGATAATATACCTCATGACACGTAAAATCCCTGTTCCAAACTTCGCAATACTACAACGATGAAAGAAATTCGTAGAAAGTCATAACCACCCGTCAAATCAATAAATCATGGAGTTCTTTCGCTCGATAAGAACCATTGCCGCACTCTGAGCTAATTAGTTACATTCCTCCTCCAAATATACATTATACCAATCACATTGCACTGATTCTAGGTCCAACAACCTCATCTCACCCAGTACAAGCTGCTTGGTCGACAAGCCACATAAAAAACCATCTAAAATCTCATATGACGTGATCCATGCGCCAACAAGACACAACTCGAATATGATCAATAAGGAAAGGAAACCAAAGTACCAGAACTATCCAACACGTGTAACAGATAAAACAACCACACAAAAGTTATGAATCTATCTCACAGAGGAGAAGAAAAACAAGCAAGATAAGTGTAAGGAATCGTACTCAACATCTCACCATTACGGCGTGCATCCCGATCCACACATGATACCATTACAGCGTGCAACCTGATCCAAATATTTACCCATGGTGGCGTGCCACCCGATCTATACACAATAATCTACATGGGAATACCCATCAATCCAAAATTCTCATACTCACTAGACACACACATATCAACAACAAGAACGCCAAGTGCATAAAAATAACCTGGGGAGACAGATAGCATATACGAAAAGGCTTAGCACGACTAAGGTGCAATAAACAAATCAACACCCTAAGAGTCATCCCGCTCATATATTGTCGTAAGGCCTGCACAGGACCACAACATTCATGTGAATAATCCAGTAGTCTCACCACCCTTCATGCCATAAAAAAGTAACACACGAAATAGATCAGGGCATGAATAACATTCATTCTGCCCGATAACACACCCAGAGTAAATGTTGTATTGAGCAAACAAATCCAATATAGTACATAATACGCTTTCTCATCCGGCCTACCAATGGGCCTCCAAATAGACTCCGATCATCTCAAAATAGGTAAAAGCCCTCCATAGATCCCCAATGACCCCATCTGTGACACATACAATGAGCTATTAAATCATGAACACACTTCCACGGTCTGCAACCAGAGGAATAATATGCCTCTAAGAAAATCCGATCTCTATACCCAATCTCTAACTCTCCTATTTAAATGACTAATACATCACGCACACACAACCATCCTACAAGAGATACTCCCAAAATATTCCGCATAAAGTAGCAAAACCTCGACATCAATGGACACCAACCATGCTATTTCTGTAGTACAATGGACACCAACCATGCAATTTCTGTAGTACAAGCCAAGCATCCGAAAATCAATACACAATGAATCTTCCGCAAAATACACCATTCTCAGGCGATACTAAAATAGTGCTAGCATAATCTGAACATCTGAAATCTCCCCCTACCTCGAACTCGTGACATCCCTATCAAAATTGAACCACAACCATGACCCTTCAATACCAATTTCGCACAGCTCACCGCATCTCTTATGCTATCATACAAGAGTACGAGAATCCCATCATAAATCCTGAATCACCAGTAGAATAAGCAATTTAATCGGCTAGAAAACTTGCACTTAACTCAATTCAGGAGAAAAATCGCAACATGCAACCAACTTCCTATAAATGTAGAAGACATCAATCTCAAGTCATGGTCAAAACCGTCGTAAACTCTTCGGAACCTACCTGCACACAATCGAGCCATCGGAACGGAGTCTTCTAAATCAACCGAATCACGCAGACTACCAAGCTAGCAAGTATTTTCATGAAACACCTATACAGACTTATCATACATAAGGAATTGATCATTTCCCTTACCATGTTGGTCCAAGCTACTGCTAAACTGACCCAACTTCTTTAGATTTCCTCTTAACTTGCCTTCAAATTAACAATTCTATTTTCCAACACACCATGAATCTCAGTTAACACTCAACCCACGTGACCCCAACACAAGACCACATTGTCTTAATGCCCATAAACTATTTTATTCTCTCTCATGCACCCCATGGTACCTCAAACTGATATGCTCATTTTGAAAGGACCTTTTGTGAATCTGAAGTTGTTTCTTCTACCTCTCTAACACTACATCGTGGAACCAACAATAATGTAGAAATACTTCAGTCCTCTCTCAGAATTCGCTGCAAATCTCAATCCATAGCCACACAACGAACCCAAAAATCCTTAGGTACCATCCCTTGAATCTTAGATCCATTAGAACCATCCTAGAGATTCAACCACTCTGACCTAGTCCCTAATACATAGCCAATCAATCTGAATGACTAGTGCTCTGTTAGCACATGAATACTCCAAATGAAGAAACTGAATGAATTCTTTCTCTTATATATCACATCCACAAAGGGATATGAAATCTGATCCATCTCACAACCCCTATATATCAATACGACGAATTATAATATGCACCTAGCAATACTTTGCTCCAATCATCCTCAAAGTCATAACTAATCCACCAATGTCTCTTAGTTTTGACTACAATCACATAAGACCACATGACCTAAACATCTACAGTAGGCTCCCTACTTGGCTTTAAAACATAATCACATAACCCAAGGACTCAAAATGACCTCTCCTCCCTGCTACCCTGATCTCACACCGTTACTTAGCAAAATTCTCATAAGCTCATGTTACACATCCCAAGTTGTCTGCCCTAAATGCACACTCGACTCATGATAGTCATGCCATCTTCCTCAAGCGATCCAGACCCACGTCATAGTACATGCATGTCATTGGGTAGAAAGTAGAACTCTCCATAGGAACTTCATCAGAAATTATGCACCCCTAGCCTTCTCACATGAGATAGTCCACCTGTGTAACCTGATATCGACATCTTCCGATGACATTGCCATGTTTATTAGCACTAAGAAATCAGTTAATCCTCCGAGTACACACTCGTTCACTAGCTTTAGGAATCCATTCATTCCATCAATATCAATTGAAGGTCCAACAAAACCTTCAAAGCTCGAGATTACATTGCACCCCAAAATGATAATCAAACATTCAAATTCCCTCTACATTCCAAGAAGACTCTTTTCATGACATTTGAACATCTTAGGTATAGAAGCCACCATCATAAATGAAATACACAGACTTAGTCATTTGTCCATAATGACCCAAATTGCACTAAGTTCTCTCAAGCATGTGGCTATCCTACCACAAAATCTATGACAATATGCTCCCACTTCCACTATGATTTAGCCATCTTCCGAAACAACTAATCGGTCTCTGATGCTCATACTCGACATGCTAACAATTCAACCACTGCAAGATGCATCCACCAACGTCCTTTTTCATCCTCTTCCACTAATAATGCAACATCAAACCATGATCTATATCCATAGCAACGATCAAATAGAATGCCATCAACTCTAAGCCTCTTCAAGGATCATCTCCCTCGAACCATCAATGCTCGAACACAAATTTGACTTTGAAGTCGCAATATACCGCAACTCTGATATCCGCTCCTTAAGCAATACTTTTCCACGCCGTATCCCCAAGGAAAAGAAAATGAAAACCATCATACCGACGAACCTTAGTGCACTCAAACAAGGATGAGTACAGAATAACACAAGCAAGGACCCTACCAAGTTCAGAAATACCCAATCTCACATCTCTATTGGCCAGAGCTTGAACATCCAGCCCAAACGCCTCTCCTGTGCTGGAATAAACACCAACCTCCCAATCATGAACCAGATAATCCTCATCCCAAAGCATTCACAGTCGCGACACATAAGTAAATACCCTACCATTTACACCAACACTGTGCGATAACAAAGTGTGAAACGTCATAATACACTATGTATAACCCTAAACTTGTGGGCAACACCAACACTGGGCTAAAATGACTGAACTTCCCATCACAAGGTGACTATAAAAGTCTTCTCTGATAAAACAGGGGGGAAAATCCCACACCATATATTTGGCATAACTAAAACTCACCGGTGCCTAACTGATATCGAGTGCTCGACACTGCGTACAAATGAGTAAGAAAGAACTTTAGATATTGGCTTCCCACTGAAATAAAGTTGCATTATAAGGAAATGAAGAAAGAGGATTTTTCTTACGGCCTCTCGAAGATAAGTATAAAAATATCTATACCGAATCGCAAGACTCTACTAGGCCTACTCATGACTTGCGTGACCTAAGTGAACCTAGTGCTTTGATAACAAGTTGTCACGACCCAATTCCCACTATAGGCTACCGTCAGGCAAGCCAAAGTAAACCAATACGATGATCAGTATAGTTCATAACAGGTTTTGAGATAAGATAAATAATCATAATCGTTTCATCTTCATAGTAAAATACTGATATTTTCTTCAATTTTAAAATATTTTCACAATACAAAGCAGCATGTCATAGCAGAAATACAACCAAGAGCAATAGTCAAAATCCTCAAAATCCAGTGTCACAAGTGCACGGCCATCTATTGGGATATATAATACTACTACAATAGCTATTTGGAATAGAAAATAGACAGAATACAGTAAATGAATATGACTAGGACTCTATGTGTTGCGGATCATAACATGGAATAGAACTTGCCACAAAGTCTCCACAGTAGTTGTGCCAACGTGCCTAGATGACCACCAAATGTACTTGTCTCAGTACTTGCACAATTAGTGCAGAAGTGTAATATGAGTACATAAATCAACGCGTATCCTGTAAGTATCTAGTCTAACCTCGAAGAACCAGTGGCGAGGGGTTGACGTCGACACTTACTAGTGGTCCAAAATAAATGTACAATAAAAGTAGATAGGTATGAAGCATAACAAGTAGCAACGAAACAGATAAACACGTATAACATGATCCTCAACTGAAGAATAAATATTAAATTATCAAATACCAAATACTGCCTCAAATGGAATATATGTGACCAATATTAGGTGAAAATGTCAAATCCAAGTTAGGATACTCAAATACGCACTGACTCCCAATCAAAATATTACGCATGATTCTACCGAGGCGAACAACCCAATCCTATAAAAGTGTTTCATACAATTGCTGAGGCAAATGGCCCAATCCAATAAATGTATCTCATAATCATGTCAAAGCGAACAACCTGCTCCCATGAGAGTGTGTTATTACACTTTAGTGTCGAGGCCATACGACCAGATCCATAGATGCATCTGATAATACTGTCTGGCAAACAACCCGCTCCCATGAGAGTGTGTTATTACACTTTAGTGTCGAGGCCATACGACCAGATCCATAGATGCATCTGATAATACTGTCTGGCAAACAACCCGCTCCCATGAGAGTGTGTTATTACACTTTAGTGTCGAGGCCATACGACCAGATCCATAGATGCATCTGATAATACTGCCAGGAAAACAACCTGCTCCTATAAAGTTATTTCACGATACCACCGAGGCAAACGACCCGATCCCATAAGAATAGAGATACCATGCGGGAGTAACACATAAGAGAAAGTACAATTTTTACGACTAATCAGGTAACGCACCAAGTCTCTAGAATAACAAAGCTCGATACTCTATGCAAGTCAAGTCTCAGGCTAAAGCATAAATTAAATCATTTAAATAGGTAAGCATAACTCAAATAGTTTAGATAAAGCATGGTGTGAGTCCAATTCTACTCGTACATAATCAAGAATCAAGTATGCGCATGGACGCTCATCACCTTATACGTGCGTAGCTCCTATAACACATAACACGTAGCAAGTGTAGCACCTACGGGAGTCAATTCCCTCTTACAAGATTAGACAGGAAACTTACCTTGCTCTGGATTTTGATAATCGGCTCCAACGCCTCTCTAACACCTCAACCCATAGCCAAATGATCCGAAATTAGCCAAAGAACGTGCAAACCAATCAAAATATACTCAAAAACTCATAATTTAACAATTAGAAACAAATCCTT
This sequence comes from Nicotiana paniculata, assembly GCA_005239505.1. Taxonomy (NCBI): domain Eukaryota; kingdom Viridiplantae; phylum Streptophyta; class Magnoliopsida; order Solanales; family Solanaceae; genus Nicotiana; species Nicotiana paniculata. The sequence goes on along the minus strand of ML343868.1, from coordinate 13,272 downwards.
AACCCCACATATAGGTCAATAAAAGTCAATCCCCAAGCCCGGATTCTGAAAATTCTCGAACATAATTACCTATAACACCACGAACTCAAATACATAGTTTTTATTCCCAATTTCGTGGTCAAACCTCAAAATACCATTTCTAGGTTTTCTTCCAAATATCCCAGTTTTTCTACTAATTTGCATGTTTAAATCCATATATAATCCATATATTTGGCTCACAATAAGTAGGAATCACTTACCTTGTGATAGATGATGAAAATGGCCCTCCAAAATTGCCCCAAAATCGTCTCCAAGCAAGAGAAATGAGATGAAATGAGCTAAGTCCAGATTTTGCAACTTATATACTGCCTAGTCGTTCCTCTTCGCGATCGCGATCGCGAAAACCTTATCGCGATCACAGAGAGTTGCCGGCCTAAACCTACGCGTTTGCGAAAGAACAATCATGCTAGCGATAGCCTATTCCAGCCCAGCCATGTGCCACTACGTCGTGTTCAATGTCACGTAGCCACGTTCGCAAAGTGCAACCTGCCCAACTGCCTCCTGCTCGCGTTTGCAGCCTCCAGTCACATTCTCGTAGAGCAAAAATCCCTGGCCTCCAATTCTTTCTCCACGTTCGCGACTCCCCTATCATGTTCGTGTAGCACAAACTCTAGTGACCCATCCTTCATTACAAACGTGTGATTCCCATCGTGTTTGCGAAGAATAACACCAGCATCAGCAAAATCGCATTTCCTTGAGAAATAACCACCATCCGCCTCAAATCTAGCCAAACATCAACCAATCAAGTCAATTGGTTCCATAAGAAGTGACCCTTATCAATAAAGCTTTAATCTTTGAAGAATTCCTAAAAATTCTAGAAAAGTCAACCCAGGCCCACATGTCCAAAATCTGGAATCAATACAAAAAGCCGATGACCCATAACCTAGCGAGCCTAAATATGTGATTAGTTTCCAAATCTGAGTTCAAATCGGTGTTCTAAAACCCAAAATACGCTTTCTTAACTTGTAGACAAAAATCCCAAATTTCACTTTGAAAATCCATATTTTAGGTGTAGAAATCCATGAGCAATTAATATGTATAACCAAATCCAAGTAGAAATCACATACCCACAAAGTAGTGATTAAAATATCCTCAAAACTTGCCTCTTTCCGAGCTCCAGAACTTTGTGAGAAAAAAGTGACTAATTTCCGTAACAAGTGAAAAATAAAGAAACTGTCCCAGCCCAAATTAGATGCTAGATGACCCTGAAAATCCCTTTTGACAAGCCCAACATAAACTTTTAGAGATTACACCCAAGATTGCCTTTTTAATTACCCATTTTGGCCTTAAAATGAGGGCGATATTTGGTTTTGAAGTTTTAAAGGAAGTCTGAAATTTATGGACGAACTCGGGGACACAACCAGTATTTTTGGAATTGTTGCACCAAAAAATCAACAATTGAAAAATCTTCATTTTAGCACCCAAAACGCATTCGGAACCTCCCCGGCACAAACCATATAATCAATCATAAAATATGCTACGAACTTGCTCGCGCACTAAAAACACCGAAAAGAGGTCGTCTTGACCCGATATTGACTGTGGTCAAACTCCAAATACTTAACTTAACTAGTCTCTTAACTAATGATTCAAAACACAACGGAACCCCTCGGTACCCCATTCAATCATTATAATAAGTACAAATACATTATCCAAACTTATTCAAAGCCTCAAAACACCCATGGGAACATCACAACGAAGAATCGAGGCTCAAACCGAATAGAATTTCTCTTTAGTTGTTAAATCTTCATTCTTTTTTAAAGAAGTGTCCGAATCATACTTAGACACTTCGGATTACTTCAAAACCTTCCACACAAGTTCAATTCAACTATATAGACCAATCCAAAATCTCATAACATAAATTGGAGTCCAATAACATTAAAGTCAACTCTTGGTCAAACTTATGACTCTTAAGTTTCTCAATTTTCCAACTTTCGACAAATAGTATCTAATTCTTCTAGGAATACAAAACCAAATCCGAACATATGTACAAGTCCAAAATCATCATACAAACCTATGAACTATAAAAACCCAATTCCAAGTTTGTTTACCTAAAAGTCAAATCGTGGTCAACTCTTTCAACTTAAAGCTTCATAAACGAGATTCATTTTTCCAAATCAATCCCAAACCACTCAAAAATAAAAATCGATCATACATGTAAGTCATAATACATCATATGAGGTTACTCAAAGTATCAAACCATCTAACAGAATGCTAAAGCTCAAAATAATCGGTCGGGTCGTTACACCATACCTTACTTATGATTTAATAATTATTTGCTCTTGTTGCTCATGTTTGATATCATGATAGAACTTAAGAATATTAAATAAACACATTAAACTATTATGTAAAATTGAATTAAATGAATAGTTATAGCCATGTCTTATTCATATTAATATTCAGCCGCATTTTATTATTATTTCCTCTGCGTCTTTATCACATCATTCCATATGCATATACATGAGTTGGAGAGTTAGACGTTAAGGAAAGTTGAGGATTTTGGAACTAAGGAGTAGATATGTATTACTGATTACTAATTATGATTGTATAGGGTGGTACACTGCAACAACGCTTGGATATGGAATGTCCCTCCAAAGTCAGGTTATTACCCATGTTACTTTAGGCTCTGTAAGTGCAGGAACAAAGATCGGTTCTTAGTTTGGACACTTAAATAGTGTCAGGCATATGGTATGTGATGTGCGGTATTGAGGTTAGTTCATGAGCAGGAATGTGCATCCTATATTCATGTAGTATCTCTTGTATATATAGATGTGGATTGATCAATGTCATGATTATGGAAGTAATTGAAATAATTGATATCGTATTTTATCTCCTTTGTCTGAACAACTTGTCTAAATTCCGGATTTACACTTCCTTTACCTTTGAGCCTATTTGTTAATGCCATGCCTTATCTCTTATTCTATTTATGATTTTACTTGATTATTTGACTGTTAGTAAGTGTCAATCTTGACCCATCGTTACTACTTCTTCGAGGCTAGATTGGATTCTTACTGAGTATCGTGATTTTGTACTCATAATACACTTATATATATTTTTGTGTAGATTCTGAGGGAAGTACCAGTTGTACCCATCTAGCTATCTAGGAGCTTGTATTGGAGACTTCGTGGTGAGCGGCCCAATTTGTTCGATATGTAACACTTGGATTTCTCCTCCCTTGTGTATCTATCTCTTTCTATTTACTTTCTTTTCGGACATATATTGTGGTGTAGTTGATACAATTTACTCTTGTTATATACTCGTGATGATGTTTCACCGAATATTCGGTGTATTGTGAAACAATTGTGGTTGTGTGTAGACCATGTCTTTGGTTTATGTATTCAGGATGTTATTTTGAGACCTATTCCCTCTTCATATTTATATCATAATCCTGTTAATAACTTGATAATTGACTTCTGTTATTGATGTTGAGTGTTGACTTGCCTAGCTAACAGGTTAGGTACCATCACGACCTTTAATGGGATTTTGGACGTGATAGTCCTCTGGGGAAATAGGAATATGATTATACCCAAAGTAGCCATCTACGAACTAGTAGTATTCTTGTCCAGATAGTCTATCAAGTATTTGGTAAATAAAAGGGAAAAGGAAGTGTTCCTTTCGGGTGACATTATTTAATTTTCAATAACCTATGCAAAATCTCCACCTGGTCACAATTCTTGTGGGAATACATTCATTATGATCATTTATCACTATAGTCATACCTCATTTCTTAGGTACACATTAGGACAAGATTACCCACTTGCTATCAAATATGGGGAATACAATACCTTCATCAAGCCAGTTAATGACTTCATTTCTTACCACTTCTTTCATTTAAGCGGCATTGGTGCTCAAAACTTGCTTATGTCCTTCCTTCATGAGAATTTATTCATGTGGAATGCTGGATAAATGCCTTTGATGTCTGACATCATCCATCCAATATCTTGCTTGTGATCGCGTAGCACTCTCAACATCTTTTCTTCTTGCAATTTAGACAAGTCAAAGGAAACAATAACAGGTAAAGTGTCAAAACCACCCAAATAAGCATAATGAAGATGAGAAGGTAAGGGTTTAAGCTCCAATTATGGAGCCTCTTCAATTGACGCTTAGGTGGTGTCCCGCTCGACCTATTTCGAGAATCAAACAGAATTAACCTCTTCATTTATCGACAGGATTTATCTAGAACATACAACATCTCCTCAACCTCATCATCAATCTCCAAGCTATCAAACAACACGATTGCTTTTTCGAGTGAATCGTCTAATATAGTCGAGTCTATAAGATGCTCATCTACCTCGACAACAGATATCATAGAGATTTCCTTATAGTGGTGTGGGGGTTGAATAGCCATGTAAACATTATGTAACGACTCGATCAGTCGTTTTGAGTATTTGCACTTTGCTCGGTGGGTTTAGGGCATGAGTAGCTCTGTATGATGTATTATGACTTGTGTGTATCATCGATTTCGATTTTCGAGTGATTTAGGATTAGTTTGGAAGAATGAATTTCATGTTTGAAGCTTTAAGTTGGAAGAGTTGGTCAAGTTTGGATTATGAGTATTTGACCTCGGATTGGAGGTTTGATGGTTCAATTAGGTCCAGCTGGTGATTTTGGACTTGGGTGTATGCCCAGATTTGCATTTGGATATTTTTAGAAGGTTTCAGCACTATTTGGCGAAAGTTGGAACTTTGAAGGTTTAGAATATTCATAAGTTTGACCGGGAGTTGACTTTGATGATATCGGGTTCGGATTGTGGTTCCTGGAATTGGAATAGCTTCGTTATGTCATTTGCTACTTGTGTGCAAAATTTGAGTTCATCGATTTAATGGTTTGGCACGAGATTTGGAAGTTTAAAGATCAAAAAGTTCATTAAGTTTGATTTGAGGTGCGATTCGTCGTTTCAATATTATTACATGTGATTTAAGGCCTCAAGTAGATCGAAGTTATGTTTTGGGACTTGTAGGTATGTTGGTACAGGGTCCCAAACGGCTCGGTGAGTTTCGGACCATTTCTGGGCTATTTTTAGTTTTTGAGTTTTGTCAACAAGGGTGTGCATCCCGATCCTTTGGGCCGCGTTCGTGAAGAGAAAATTTGTTGTTTCATTGTGGATCGCGATCACGGAAGATTTTTCGCGATCGCGTAGAGGAAAATTCTACTGACACTGACCTGACTTTTGAGCTTATATCGTGCAATCTATACGAAATTTGGAGATGATCCAAAAATGAAAGTTGTAGTCCTTTGTGTCTAGTTTTCATAAAATCAAACCGTTTTCCATTTGGAGTTACGTACAAAAGGTTATGACTAATACACTACAAATAGTTCGAGAAGAGTTTGGGAAGGGTTAATGGAAGTTTGTTCATCGTGATCGAGGAGAAATGGCCGCGATCGCATAGGGTAAAAATTATCCTGGAAAAGTTTTTAATCGTGATTGCGAGGTTTGTGACGGCAATCGCGAAGGGTACCTCTAACATAGTGTATAAAGAACTCTATTTCGAAGGTTTTAGACATTTTAGCATATTTTGAGCTATGGAGCTCGGAATGAGGTGATTTTTGAAGAGATTTTCACCACATGGACTGAGGTAAGTGTTTTACACTCAGTATTTATTTTATTTAGTGATTCCACCCTTGTTTTTGGCATTTGATTAGTGATTATGAAAGAGAAATTGGGGGTTTTGTCTAAAATTTTCTAAAGTGAATTTTTGAGTTTTGAAAATTGATTCGAAGTCGGATTTGAGGAAAATTAGTGTGATTGGACTCGTAATTGAATTGGTTGTCAGATTTTGTGAATTTTGTTGGGTTCCGAGATATGAGTCTGGATTTGATTTTGTGGTTGACTTTGAGTAAATGTGTAAAGATTTGACCTTTATCGATTAGGTTTGTTTCCTTTGGCATTATCTGATGTTCTTAAGTTTCTTTTGCCTAGTTTCAAGCCTTTCGGTAGTTGGTACGCGTGAGATGACATCTCTAGAGTATTGTTTGTCTTGCTCGGTATTGGATTCGGCTTATTGGAGGTAAGTAACATATCTAAACTTGGATTTGAGGGTATTTTAACCCTAGGAATTGTGTTATAAAAGATGTATTGAGGTGACGCACATGCTAAGTGATGAGCGTGTGGGCGTGCACCGAGAAAATCATGACTTTAGTCGACTATTATACTGTGACCAGACTTGTTTTGCTAATATATCTTGTTACCTCCATGTTCTCCCTACTTGTTTGATTATATGAGCTGTGAATCATGTTAGAAATAATGTTTAGGCTATATGCTTATTCTGTTGAGACCCACTAAGGTCATTTATGCTATTGAGTTATTTTCTTAAATTGCAATTACATAATCAATCATATTCATTAATTTGTGTATATTATATCTCAGTATCTGTTATCAATTATTGTCACATCGTGTTATCATTGTTTTGGCTGATTGGCATGAGATTCGCGAGCCCGAGAGGCTAGAGAGTTTGATGACTGAGTTGGGTCCTGAGGGTCGAACTGTTAGTGATATTGATGGGATTGGGATGCTCGCCGCAACAGGCCATATTGGCTTTATATATATTATTATTATATGGATCGGGTTGCACGCCACAACAGGACTTACAGGCTTCATTAGTATTGATGGGATTGGGTTGGATGCCGCAGCAGGCCGTATTGGCTTTATTTATCTCTTGGGTAGGATCCGCCCCTATGGAGTCTGACATACCAGCAGCGAGTGCAGGTTCCGAGTGTCGAGTGATTGAATGTACCAAGTGATTGAGTATGAGATCGTGATATTAAGTACTTTAAGAGTATGAGTACATGAGTTTAGCACTGTGGTGCATTACATTTGACAAGCATACTTGGCATGTAGGTATAGAGATGCATTTCCTCATGATATATAGTATTTTGACATTCATGACTTCTCATGCATATTAACATCTAGGCATAGAGATGTACTTTCCTCATGCTATCTGATAATGAAACATCTTATCTGTTGTTGAAGGTTTTTCGGGGAAATCATAGTGTTTCTGATATACTCATGTTTTGATGATTTCGGTGAAAGATTTGGGTTTTACTCTTATACCTAAAAAGCATGCCTATTTTTCGTAACTGTGAACAAGCTAAACATCATATCTTTGAGTTATTACTTGTGCTTCTTTTATTATATTGTTACGAGTTGTCTTGGATATTGGTATTGAACTCTAACCGTTGTCCAAGCTCGTCAAGACTTTCAACCTATGGTTAGGTTTGTTACTTATTGAGTACATGGGATCAGTTGTACTCATACTACACTTCTGCATCTTGCGTGTAGATTTTTGAGTTGATGTTGTTGTGTATGGCGGGAGCTGGCATTGAGGTTGTACCTGTGTTCTGATTATATCTGCTTCTTGTTCTTGGTAGCTTCAGATTTATAAATCTGTTTATGTATATTTCAAACAGATGATGTATTTATTTCACACCAGCATTGTAAACCCTAAGTCTTAGGAGCTCATGATGTGTACTACCAGTCCTTGGGATTTTGTATAAAATTTCAATTATTTCATCATCTATTTTCTTAGTAAATCTCATTTGAATTGGATTGTTGCTAATTGGTTTACCTAGCTAATTAGGTTAGGTGCCATCATGACTAGTTGGATTTTGAGTCGTGACAAGTTGGTATAAGAGCTCTCGATTCATAGGTCTTACGAGTCATGAGAAAATGTCTAATAGAGTAAATGTGTAAATATTCGACCTTTATCGATTGGGTAAGTTTCCTTTGGAATTATTTGATGCTCTTGAGTTGCTTTTGGCTAGTTTCAAGTCGTTCAGAGGTCGGTATGCAAGGGATGACATTTTTTGAGTATTTTTTGGCTTGCTCAGTATTGGATTCGGCTTGTTCGACTAACATATCTGTCACGCCCCAAAATCGAGGGACGAGACCGGCACTCAACCGGGTGACCCCAGTCAAGTGAACCTGATTTGCCTTTCCCACCCGACAGCATTTTCCCGTGTTTATAACATACATTATTTATGTGAAATAGTGAGATAAGCTTAAAAGTGCGTGATTACCACAATAAGTCCAATTTTTCCTCATGTTACATTATTGTACTAGATTTCCCAATTCATACATATTAGATACAACACTTCCCGATACGGACCACGATTACGAATACATACAACCACTGCCCAAAAATATATATATACACCCACATAGTGTCTACGGAGCCTCTAAGAGTACTAGGAATTTATACAATACTTGCCGACAACAAGGCCCTGGCTATACCTTACAATACATAATACACTCAAAAAAAAAAAAGGTGGCATGAACTACACATGGCCCCGAGAGGAAGTGGGGCTCACCAGTACAACTGAAAAAGGATGAGGAGAAGGCACCACTAACGGCGAGCTGAGCAACCTGCTATGGACCCACCTACATCCATATAAAAGATGTAGTGCCCCCGGCAAAAAGGACGTTAGTACTGTGGAATAGTACTAGTATGTATAAACAAATTTTATCCCAAGTACAATCAAACATTACACAATTAAGGAACAATAATAGAACCAATTAATCAATGCGCGTGGAAGGAAACAACCAAAGTCAAACAAGTTTCACAATCTCTCCTTTTTCCCTTTCAACATCATCATATTCAAGAGCTCATAGATTTTCATTTCAGTAGCGATAACGATCACATTCCATCCTTATTACCTCGGCCACCCTTATTACCTCGGCCACCCTTATCACCACAACCCATCAACCTTATTACTTCGTGTTGCGGCACGCAACCCGACCCTGCCTGACAATTTAAATTCACAACAACAATAACAAACAATTTCATCACAAGAATCATCAGTTCAAGGAGTACAAGTTCATATCAACAACTTATTTATTTGGGCCCAAGGCACCATAACTCTTATCAAGTAGTAATTTCATGAACACGGTGTTTCCATAATCGTCCAATTCAGTTACATCGTTTCACAATACTCTCTTTCATTACTTTCCACGCACGGCTTTTAGCTATTTTACACATTCCCGCATTTGGGCACATTATCAATCTTTCGTTCATTACACATCCTTGCATATCAAAACCCTTTAGCATTTACGAGCTTTGCACAGAATGAAATAGGCACATCAAACACCTTTCACAACCTCATATAGCACGGTAGCATGACAATCAACTAGGATAATCAGAGAATAGAATCTTACATCTCAACACGTTTGAACAATCAATTCACATATTTCCAAACAAGGTACACATACCGAATACCCGTACCCAACAAGAGGATTCTACAAAGGTTATAGTTAGCCATACATACCTCGTATCGGGATCTTTCCTTAATTTCTATCTCAAATCTCCGGACCTTCTAGCACCTTTGATCTAATTCACAATACGGCACATTTAAACGTAGAATTAGGAATCATGAACATGTCTTGAACGCATTTGAGCTTTCTACCAAGCACTAGGTGTTCTTTTAGATTAAATAACCCCTTTTTAGTGAAAGGTTACTCCAACCTATTTTCCTTTACTAGATTATGGTAAATTGGGTACATGCATGCAAGATTCTTAACCCCATATTTATGAACTATCCTACCCATGTTTCATTTTACAAAAATCTGGAAATTTAGGGTTAATGGGGTAGAAGCTTACCTCTTAGAGTGAAGAAATTTGTGTTCTACTTGATTAGTTCCAAGCTTGAGTGATGAAGGAAGACCAATTTGATGAAGTTGGGACTTTCTCTCTCTAGAACCCACTATTTCCTCTCTCTAATATATCAGAAAATGGTTAAAAATGAAGGGGAGGGGTATTTTAATGAACTGGGGTCGGGTTTTAAAAATTAGGTAAACAGGGCCCGACACAAGAATGCGGTCAGGAATGCGATCGCATTCCTCACATGCGGTTCGCAGATCTGACCGCATAATGGCCCTCAAGATGGGCCAAAAATCCAGAACACACTGCCCATGTATGCGACCAATTGTGCCGTCCGCATACATGTTATGCGATCGCATACTGGACCGCATAGTTGACTTCAAATGGGGCAGTATTCTGCCCAGGTATGCGACCATTATGCGGTCCGCATACACATTGTGCGATCGCATAGCGCGTCGCATAACACCTACTTTCTGGAGAATTATATTCTTTATGTCTCGGGGCACTTTTTACTCAATTTAGGTCTGTTTCAAAGATTCCCACAATAAAACAACTTGGGGACTCGTTCGACATTATTTTTAAACAAGAAAATTTTACGGGTCCTTACATCCTCCCCCCCTTAAAATATCATTCGTCCTCGGATGAGGGTTTTGGAAATCATTTCATTTTGAAAGCATAATATGCAACTTCCAGATTTTTTTACTAGCTCAAATATTTCAGAAAAATTTGGCCAGAGTTCCCTTTGTAATTAGACCTATCTACCTGTCAGAGAGCCCCCGAAACACATTTCCAAGCACCATTACACATTTTTAATCACCCAATAACTTACACACAACGTTGTTACTCCAACAATTTGCAGATATTCAATCATTTTGTCAACTACACATAGTTCTTTCCTCTTATACCACAAATTTGCTCGTGGTTCACATTTTTGCACATAACTTGGTCGTTTTAATGAGTCCCATACAACCCAATCACCTCAATATGCTATATTGATTTCAATTAATTATTACCAACCTATTCTAACATTAATCACTTTCCTAGCACATATGTTCCACAAAACGTTCATTTACCTCAAGGGATGCACACTACCCCAAATAGAACAGCGAGTTCGGTTTTAGCACACATTGGGAAATTACAGCAATAAGGCAATTAGGGGAAGATGGGGTGCTTTTGCACAGAACCGAACGTAAAGTATAATTTGCTTAGAGAAGAGGGTTCTGACATCACTACTAGACTTATTCAAACAAATGGGGATATCTTTCTTTCATCTCATTTTCCGCCTCCTACGTGGCTTCCTCAACGCGGTGACTTCGCCACAATACTTTAACTGAAGCAATTTCTTTGTTCCTCAATCTACGGACTTGTCTATCAAGAATAGCAACCGGAACCTCTTCATATGATAATTCTTCATTAACCTCAATAGTCTCAACTGGCACGATGGCTGATGGATCTCCAACCACTTTCTTCAACATGGACACGTGGAACACCGGGTGCACTAATGACAATTCAGGGGGTAATTCCAACCTATAAGCCACTTGTCCTATCCTTTGAGCAATCCGATATGGCCCGACATACCTTGGGCTCAATTTCCCTTTCTTCCCAAACCGCATCACTCCCTTCATGGGAGATACCTTCAAGAATACCCAATCATCAACTTGGAATTCCAATTCTCTTCGACGAACGTCCGCATAGGATTTTTGACGGCTCTGAGCGGTTTTCATCCTCTCCCGAATGACTCTAACCTTTTCCAATGCCTGGTGCACAAGATCTGGCCCTAACAATTCTGCTTCACTAACCTCGAACCACCCAATCGGAGATCTACACCTCCTTCCGTACAATGCCTCAAATGGGGCCATCTAAATACTAGCGTGAAAGTTGTTATTGTAAGCAAATTCGATAAGCGGTAAATGATCATCCCAACTACCCTTGAAGTCCAATACACAAGCCCGTAACATATCTTCAAGCATCTGAGTAGTCCGCTCTGCCTGACCATCAGTCTTCGGATGGAAAGTTGTGCTGAGATTTACCTGAGTACCCAAACCTTGCTGAAATTTGCTCCAAAAATTAGCCGTGAACTGGGCTCCTCGGTCTGAAATAATAGAAACAGGAGTACTATGAAGCCTGATTATTTCCTTGGTATACAACTGAGCGTACTGTTCTGCAGTATCGGTGGACTTGACCGGCAAGAAGTGAGCTGATTTTGTGAGTCGATCCACTATCACCCAAATCGAGTCGAACTTACGCTGAGTGCGAGGTAACCCTACCACTAAGTCCATGTTGCTCATTTCCCACTTCCACATTGGAATTTCCACAAGCTGAGTTAGCCCACCAGGCCTCTGATGCTCGGCCTTCACCTGCTGACAATTTGGACATTTAGATACAAAGTCCGCCAAACCTCTTTTCATACCGCCCCACCAATAAATTTCTCGGAGATCTTGATACATTTTTGTAGAACCTGGGTGCACAGAATACCTGGAATTGTGAGCTTCCGCCATCACCCTCTCCCGAAGATTATCCACATCAGGAACACATAACCTTCCCTGGCACCGAAAAACACCATATCGCTCCCGAGCAAAAATGCCAAAATCTTGCTACTCAAAAACTGCCTCCTTCAACTGCGCCAATGCTAGATCAATAAACTGCTTCTCCTTGAATTCCGCTACAATATGATTCTGCCCCATTATGCACCATGACTTTCCCCTCGTCTGAGGTCGACGGACAGACCCCTAGACTAGCCAATTGACAAACCTCCCGAGCCAATGGCCTCTGGTCTTCCTCCAAATAAGCCAGGCTACCCATAGACTTCCGACTGAGAGCGTCGGCCACTACATTTGCTTTCCCTAGATGGTACAGAATGTTCATATCATAATCCTTAAGCAATTCCAACCATCGCCACTGCCTTAAGTTCAACTCCTTCTGCTTGAACAGATATTGGAGACTCTTGTGGTCTGAGAACACGTCCACATGGACCCCATAAAAATAATGACGCCAGATTTTTAATGCAAACACAACTGCCGCGAGTTCTAAATCATGCGTCGGATAATTCTTCTCGTGATTCTTGAGTTGCCTGGAAGCATAGGCTATAACCTTCCTATGCTGCATCAACACACATCCCAAACCAATCCTTGATGCATCGCAATAAACCACAAATTCCCCCGTGCCTTCTGGCAAAGTTAATACCGGTGCTGAAGTCAATCTTGATTTCAATTCCTGAAAGCTCTTCTCACAAGCATCGGACCATTGGAACTTAGTTGCCTTCTGCGTCAATTTAGTCAATGGGGAGGCGAGGGTATAGAACCCCTCCACAAACCTCTGATAATACCCGTCTAGACCCAAAAAACTGCGAATCTCTGTTGGGGTCGTTGGTCTAGGCCAATCCTTCACCGCGGTGATCTTCTGGGGGTCAACCTTAATCCCTTCTCTGGAAAACAACATGACCCAAAAATGTGACTGACTCCAACCAAAATTCACATTTTGAAAACTTGGCATACAATTGGTGCTGGTGAAGAGTCTGCAGAACTGCCCTGAGGTGATTAGCATGATCCGCCCGACTGCGCGAGTAGACAAGGATATCATAAATAAAAACAATCACGAAGGAGTCAAGAAACGGTTTGAAAACCCGATTCATAAGATCCATGAA
>ML343867.1:0-94828 GCA_005239505.1 Nicotiana paniculata | reverse complement strand
CCCCCCCCCCCCCCCCCCTTTCCACCATGAAAACACAAGATTTTAGGTTGAAATCTTAGGAAATCCCGTCTAACTCAAGTTTACTCAGTTGCAGATGTCGCAATTGCGACGCCATCTGAGTCAATCTGAGTCAATTCTAAGTCAATTTCACTTCGTAGCATATCTGAAACTCACCTGAGCCCTCGGGGCTCCAAACCAAACATGCACCCACAAACATCATACGGACTTGCTCGCGCGATCAAATCGTCAAAATAACACCTAGAACTACGAATTGAACACCAAATCAAATGAATTTTTTAAGAAATTTTTGAAACTTCTATTTTCACAATCGGACGTCCGAATTACATCAAACCAACTCCGTTTCTCACCAAATTTGACAGAGAAGCCATAAATACAGTATTGGACCTATACCGGATTTCGGAACTAAAATACAGACCCGATATCCAAAAAGTCAAACATTGATCAAACATTTCAAAGTCATTAAGCCTTTAACTCTCAAATTTCAACAAAGTGCGATAACTCGGGCTAGAGACTTCCAAATTCGATTCCGGGCATACGCCGAAGTCCCAAATCACAATGCGGACCCATTGGGACCGTCAAAATATGAATCTAGATCCGTTTGCTCAAACGTTAACCAAATCAACTCAAATAGATTTTAAGGCGAAATTTTTATTTTTCTCTGTTATTATCATAAAAGCTTTCCGGAAAAACGCCCGAACTGTGCACATAAATCGAGGAAGGCTAAAATGAGGTATTTAAATCTTCAAAACACAGAATTAAGTTCTAAAACACAAGATGACCCATCCGGTCATCACAGCAGTCTACAATTTTGTCATGAATTTTCTCGAAAACTATAGTCTAAATATGAGTTTTTTCTAATGCATGCTGAAGTTATTTAGTTCATTAGCTAAAACTTTATACCAAAAATATGTTGAAGTTTTGTCCTGTAGTCTACAGTTTTGTCAATAGTCCTGAAATGTAAAATCATCTTTTTAAAACGATTTTAAAAAAAAAATGAATACGGATACAAATTGAAAAATAAAACGGGTATAAGTTAAAAGAAGGAGACCAAATAAGGCATCATATGTAATGTTTACCGTACAAACTAGTCCGTCATTGACGGTCCATAGCCAGCCTAAACTGCAATACAACAGACTAGATCTGCTCAATAAAGTTGGGGATCTTTTCATATACATATTAAATTAAAAAGTTATTTATCCGAAATATCCGAAGCTTGCTACTCTCTTCGTTCCAATTTATGTGAACATGCTTGACTGGACGATGTTTAAGAAGAAATAAAGATTTTTAAAATTTGTAGTCCTAAACATGTCAGAAAGAGGCCCATTGTATTTGTGTGGTTATAAAAGCTTCTCATTAAGAGTAGAAATAAAAATTTAAGCTAAATTATTTCCAAATTTAAAAAAGTTTATTCTTTTTGGAACGAACTAAAAAAGAAATAGGTTCGTATAAAATGAAACGGAGGAAGAACTTACAACACTAATAAGAAAATTTTTACAAATTATATACATTTCATCTAGATCGGTGATTAGCTCACCATTTTTCTCCTCTCTCCCTTTCTCTTTCCTCTCTCCCTGTTCATTGCTGCAAAACAAGGATATCTTCTATTCCTCTAATATCTCTTGCCGTCAAAAAGCGGTCAACTACAACTCTAAATTAAACCTCAATACTTAAATTATAATTAGCAGCAAAATTATAAGACCCCAATCATCTTCTTCGCTGAATGGTGAATTCAGAATTTCTAACCCATACCCTAGCAAACAATTCAATCATTTCTAAACTTCGGATTCAACCTTGTACTAGTGTTTCTAACAAGAATATATATATTATCCACTTAATTTTCTCACACAAATTGTAGATTTCGAATGAAATTCAGTTTCTCTAAAAGGGGGCGGGCCAATGGCGCTTTCAATGGTGGAATTTAAAATTTCTCCACCCCAATTTTTTAGTTTTGATTAATATCCAAGTTTTTTAGTTCAAAGAAACACAAATAAATGCAAATTAGTCGATTTAGAATTCATACTCTACTCTTTCTTCTTTAGTTAATCGAGCAAGAAAAGAAGAATAGATGATATTGTAAACAATAAATTTGCGTTAAGAAAATAATCGAGATCGAAAATATTGCAACAATCATAGTATTTGATTTCAAGTAATATGAGTGTACAATCTCTATGAATCATCTGATTCTTCTTTTCAATAGTAAATAAATTCTAGGGCCTTTCAGCTTGATTTTGAATCTGTATTTGTTGTCAGGAACGATGATCTTGAATTATCTAGCATGAACCCTGATATGAACTCGTAACCCTCGAATCTCGATTTGTTCTTCGTTCTTGAGCTTGAACTTGATTTTTTGAACTTAAACGTGATTGCTTAAAGCGTGAAACTTGTAGAGAAATTTGCAGCGTTTGATCCACGATCTCTCTTGCTTCTTGTTATAACTTCTGGTGTCTTTTCTGGGTTATGAAGACCCCTATTTATAGTTGTGGGAGGGAAGAGTAATGATAAGAACAAACTCTTTCTAACCAATCAAATCAAAATGTGACAAGGTCGCATTTGATTGGCAGGAACATGCCACTTGGCCGTGGCGATTTCATTAGCCTTTTAATGTGACTTGGCATGCCTTGTCATTTTGACAAGTGGCATGATCCTATTGGCTCTTCCGCTTGACTTGGTGTGCCACGTCATATGACATGTGGCACCAAACTGGCCCTCTAGGAAGATGACATCTTGGGCTTAATGAAGTGGGCTCATCACTTTAGCCAATTAAATGGGCTAGCCCAATGGATTAAGGCTTATTTAATGTAAAAATTGCGCGGGGCACCCTATTTGGTCGCCCCCATTTAACCTATACCCGCTTTTTAAAAAACTTTTAACTTGTACCCACTTTTTAAATAACTTCAGCTCCCCTTTCCCTCTCCGAGCTGAAGTTCACCAGTTAAGCTGAAGTTTGCCAGTTATAAAGACAAAACTTCAGCATACGGAGCTGAAGTTCCCCAGTTATAAAGACAAAACTTCAGCTCTAGCTGAAGTTTTCCAGTTACAAACTTCAGCTCTAGAGCTAGAGCTGAAGTTCCCAAGTTATAAAGACAACAACTTCAACATACGGGGCTGAAGTTCCTCAGTTACAAAGATTTTGTCTTTGTAAACTGGGGAACTTCAGCCCCGTATGCTCAAGTTGTTGTATTTATAACTTGGGAACTTCATCCCCGTATGCTGAAATTCCCCATTTACAAAAGACAAAACTTCAGCTCTAGAGCTGAAGTTGCCCAGTGTAACTGGGGGAACTTCAGTACGTATGCTGATGTTTTACGTGATTGCCTTTGCTACTTCAGCCCCGCATGCTGAAGTTATGCACAAAAGCGGGTATGAAGAAGACGTCTCAGAATTCCCTCGAACCACGTGGAGTTCCTGAAGGCGATGGAATTGGGGTTTCACTCCTTTGTTGGTTGTTGTCGTTGGAGTTTGACATAATTCAGAGGATATCACTTGAAAAGTAAGCAACGATTATCAGATTCCCGGTAACGGAACCAATCTGTTTAACCAAAGAATTAGACTCTTTGACTAAAGCTTATTTTTAAGATGAGTATGGTTACTGATAATCAAGGTAATGGAGAAAAATGAATAATAGACAGTATTGCAGAAATACAAAAAATCGAAGTTAATTGTATTCCAAAATAAGATACCTTTACAAGCTGTATTCTCCTCCCTTATATAGAAGATTCTTATAACGTACGACTCTTGGTATGGTTACTCATTAATGACTAATTATGACATTAATGAGGCGTTACAAAGGATAACGGTAATTGGGGTTCGGTTACATAATGTTCGAGTAATCAATTAAGGGTCCTTGAATCTGCCCGTAGTTTTGTCTAGATTCATTCTGACCGTGCCTCTCTCCCGTTTTGATCAAGTTGTGTTTTCCGTGACTAATAAGTTCGTGGGTTTCTGAACCGTGCCTCTTTGTACCGTACCTCTTCCAAGAATATCATCCAACTGTCGCGTTTTCCTGTATCCACGTGACTGACTGAATTGTCAAAAACTGGCTTACGTGTGAAACTCTTTTTTACCAATACATCTATTCCCCTCGATTTTCCCCTTTCACGGCTTATTTTGGTCAAATTTTACTTTTCTTTATTCTAGATTTTTATTTCAAATTTAGTGTCTCTTCCCCTTTGTCCATGACGTGGGGGGTTTTCCCCAAAAATTATTAGTTCTTATGTGTATTCACTTACCTTTACTTCAAGGTGACGTCAATAATTGCAAAATATGAGATACATGAAAGGAGCACGCGAAGTTTCATATCTCAAAAGTATGTTCGACAGGAGAGATTGCCATATAGTTGTAGTGCAGGTAATCTCAAGTTTAATTTTGTTTTTTAATCATATATTAGAATTAGACATATTTTGCTAGATAATTATCCATATCATATATAATTTAGATTTTTTTAACTATATGGTTCTTATTAGTATGCATGTTGGTTTTGTTTTTTAGTCTTTTTTAATTTTGGGTAAATATTTGACTTCTAATATTGTGATTGTACTTCTAAATTTTACCCATCATAAAGACAAAAAGGAAATATAATTTTTAGTTTGATCATGTTGACACTGATCTTGTGATACGGGATCAGGTGAACAACAAATAAATCTATGGATCATAATTGGTTTGAGATATAATTTGAAGATGGTGTACCCCAAGAATGTGCAAAAATATGTAACTCAAACCAAAACGAGAAATAAAGCAACTAAAGTTAAACCACTAAAGCAGTCAAACAGTTCCATTGGCTTACTTTTTTACAACTTTGATAAAGCAGTTGATTTAAGGGTAAGTGAGTCGATTATTAGGCTGCTTTGCTATCGATGTACGTGACATGCATATACTTACTGATGTACATGACTTAATTTGATACACAATGATAGCAAAGCATAAAGACTAGCCAAAAAGGATTCAACTCATCATCGTTTCAGCCTAAATTCCATCAGTTACATGACTCTTATATTGTATGTTAGCTATCAGATTATATATGTAAAGGCATAACATTAGAGAAAAACGTGAATCAGTCTTATATATCTATTAAAAAATAAGATGATGTTAACAAGTTATAATTTGAATTATCTTTGTTTGATAAGTATGGTGTCCATCAAAAGATGTATATACAGGTCACAAACTTAAATGTGTGTTGCTATTTAATGCTTGCCTGCAGCTGAATTTTTTAACAAATAAGACAGTAAAGGTAAGTTGGTACAAATAATATGACTATGTATTGAAGAGTATTTGAATCCTGCTTTAACAAATAACAAAGATAAATAAGAAAATTATCGCATCAAAGGCGCACTAATAATCAGTGAACCATTAGCCATAAACTACAACAAGTACCCGAAGTTGATGACAATGATATAGAGACCACACTGTTGGTTCACAACTTCAACCCTATCTTCTTGATAAATACACTAATTTTTTATCTGAATTCATATCTATATAATATCTCTCTCTCACACACATATATCGTCTTTTTAGTGAATCATGTTCTGATGTAAATTCTCTACTTTTTAGTATATTTCCTCTATACGGGAGTTCTTTCCCTTTTGATTAATATAATTTACCTTATCAAAAAAAAAAGAATATATATATATTTGAACAAACTCTAGAATCAAAGGGAACAAACTTATGTTGCTGATTTCTTCTTCGTTTGGAGGGTGCCATGAGATGAATTCACCTTTACTTTGGTCTCTGAGCGAGTTCAGTTTTTGTTATATGCGTCATGAGATGTTGTTTGGACTAGAAGAATGCATATGAGTATATTTTTGTAGCTCAACAATTTGGGGCAAAATAATTGCTCATGCACTATCATGGTTTACTGGTGAGGCTGCTGAGGATGCGTTTGTGGTTTATACTTGCTGGTGCACCAGAGAAAGTGAATCAATCTTTTTTATAAAGATACAAACTCAATGTTCTCTATCATTTAAAGAAATCTTATGATTTTCCTTTAGCTTCAAGGTTCGTGCTTTGATGAATTGCTATTTGCAGTTTACTTGATGAGTGCTTTATTGTATTGTTGCCTTTTAATATGGTGGCCTCTTCTTTACTTATTAAAAATGAATTTAAGTACTACAATATGTGGAAGATGACAATGTGTGCTTCATTTTAAATGTTAACTTTCAATATAATCTCCACTTTGTTGCGTCTCCAATAGTTGTTTTATGCACTATAAACCTAAGTTGCTCGGACGGATGCAGGTGTCCGACACGAGTGAGGATCTAGAGATCGGATTTTTCGAAATGTAAATTTTAAGATTCGAGGATACGGATTCTAGTATGGATACGGGTGCAGGGATCCGGCTAAAAATAATTCAAAAAAATTTAAAATATAAAAATTATCTCTAAATTATGTGACATTTTGTGAAATACTTACGTATAGCTTGTAAAGTGTCTATTTCTTTTTTATTCTCAAGTTGTAGATAAGTAAATGATTGATTTCCTAGATAAAGTATGCCATTTTCTTCAAATTTAGCTGATTTTGAGTTTCAAATTGTATCTCGGTTTTTTTCGTCCTTCGTGGTCAAAGTACCCAAAATTGTTTGACCAAATCCGGTACAGATCCCATACCCACACCCATACTAGTATCATTTCGACACGTGTGCGGCACCTAAACTGCCATGTCTAAGCAACTTAGGTATAAACAAGATAAAACAGAGTTTGGTTTATTATCTGCCACATGCTTTCATTTGCAGCATAAAATCTCTTCCTTGAATCTTATTTAAAAAAAAAAAAATTATGCAGGGAGTGAGTTTTGGAGGTCAGAATATTGATCCATTACTCTGGAAGATTATAAGTGCAGAGGAGGATGAAGGTTCCTTGCTCCGGTAAAGATTTTAACAACAATTCTTTTTTAAACGAAATTTGAATCCAGAACTTTCTTTTCTCAAGTTTTTTGGAGTATTTGTATTGAATATGTGTTCCATCCATTTACACTTAGGTGAGGATCCGTGTTAAAATACTCTAAGCATTTTGAGGGAGATGCTTTCCGACCAGTTCTGCATCAATATGATGGTTGCAAGTTCTATCTTGAGCTCTACATACCTAAGGACTAAGGTAATATGAGAATTAATTGTCAGGGATTGACCCATATGCAACAGTTACTGAAAGGTTGAAATTTGTAACTTTAAGTGGGCGTTTGGACATAAGAATTGTAAAATTCCAAAATAGAGAAAAAAAAATTTCAAGTGAAAATGGTATTTGAAATTTAGAGTTGTGTTGGGACATAGAATATAATTTTTGAAGTTTTTTGAGTGGAAATTTTGGAAAAAATTTCTTATGTCCAAATGGGCTCTAAACCTTATTTTCTTCTGCAGACTTTGGACTTGCTAGATCTTTGTGAAAAAGCTGTTGTCTAGGTGTGTTGAAGTCGTGGAGTAATTATCAAATAAGATAATGTTCGATTCTTTAAGCTTATTCCTATTCCAGTCTGTGGTTCCTGGACAATGTTAAGAAAGAAAAGACAGCATAGTCTTAAGTCAAAACCTTAAGCATTTAAAGCATGTATTGTTCTTCTTATGGGTCTAAGTATCAGTAATATGCAACTTCTTCATCGTTGTCATTATCTATGCTCAAAGTAGTACGTCATTCAGGCTTTATGTTTTGTAGAAAGATTCTGAGTTCATAAATTAACTATCTTTTTTGTAGAGGTTGGACATGGTGATTGATAGTTAGGATTGTTGCAAACAGTTCATCTCTCACAGTGGATATTTCATAATATTTCTATTATCTTGTAGAACTTCGTTACACAATGCATGAAAACACTATGAAGTGTTGAATCCATTGAATCAAACTGACTTTAGTATTCAAATAACACAAACAGTTGTATCGGGCATAGGCCCGTGCATCGCACGAGCACCCGCCATCTAGTATATATGATAAGTAAAACTTTTGGATGGTTCTGAAACAGAACTCATAAGATGCTCTACTATTCCTAGTCAACTTCAGATTATCATCCCTATTTTCTTTCTTTTGGATTAAAAGCGTAATGACTGATTATTTAGGTTTTCTGGAACTCAATATCTATATCTATATATATTATATTAAAAGTACAAAGCTCCTATCGAAATGTTGATCATCTATTTTACCCTTCGTATATACATTCTATGTTGGATATAATTATAATTGTAATCGCAATTTTTGTTTTTTTTTTTGAAAAACAAAAACTCTCGGTTATTATTATATTTTCTATTGGCTAGGACTTTAATTTGTTTAGGTTTTGAATTCTTTAAACTCTCTTCTGTTTAGGTATAATTAGGACTCTTTATTGCCGTGTAGCTTTCCACTAGGTTTAGGACTTTTTAAGTTCTTCCTTATTTATGATTCTTTACTGTGGTTTCATTATTTATTACCAATTAATTTATGTTACTTACATTTGTTTAGGTTTAGCATTCACTTTAGGTTGGTCATATCTCTATCTTGGTAGTGCTAATATATGCAGAGCTGAACTAACTTGAGATTTGAGGTAAACTTTCTCTATGTAACTTCTTCTTGAAGTTATGTAATAATAAATACGCATTCTTGGTAAATAATTACAAATTGAAAGGTTGTCAGTTGTGATTTTTGTAGGACGTCTCATATATGCATGGTTGATTAAGAATTACAAATTAAAAGGTTACAGTTGTGATTATCTATTTACAATGTCTTATATACCATCGTTCAAAGTTTATCAGTAAAAAAAAATCCTGAAAACACAACGATAATAATAATTACGGTTTTAGTAGCACTTTTGGAAGGGAAGTTAGAAAAAATTGCTATGAAATTTGGCAATAATTTTTCATCAATGTACCAAACACACGCTTAGTTGCACAAATACGAAGATTACAAACATGCTCTTGGGAGATTTGTTCAAAGTTACTTTCTCTTTAGAATTCATATCGATAATAATATCTCTAGATTTCAGAGTACACAATGTAGTAATTATTGTTATTTTTTTTCTAATATCATATGATTTGTTTGTCATTCGAAGAATATTTTTGATGTACAGTTTCTTCATTTACGAAGTTTGTTAAATATGATCAAAATTTATAATTTTCAGGAGTTTAAACTTTTAATTTTTAATTTTATTTTTTATTTTATAAATCATCCAATTTCAATAATATTCATGTAATTTTAAGAAATTATATTTCTTGACACAGAGTACACGCACAACGTATGTACTTTATAAGGCGAGGGACTGTTCGGAGAATTAACTTGCAAAGCTATCAGCCAAGTCATTATGCTTTTCTTTTTCCCGGTTCTCAAAGGAATGGTGATACCAAAAATCAATGGCCAAGTCAAAAAATTTCCCAAAGGGAATTTAAATTTGAAAAAAATAAAATTTTAAAATATAATATTTTATTTATTTACACAACATAAATTTTTATAATATTTCGACGAAAGATAGTCAATTAACCACCCTTAACAGAAGATGGCTTCGCCCTTAGCAAAAAAGCAACATACAAAATACATTTTTTGTTGGGTAAAAAACTCAAATAGCCAGCCCACTAGTATTCTAAACTTTGCTTAGCCCTAAAGATTAATCTACAGATAATCCTATAATAGTGTAGCCAAAACCAGCGAGTCCACAAAATGGCAGCCGAGAATTGCGTTTGTTTCCAAACCCTTACGAATACCCATCAAGATCTTTGGTCCAAATCTCAAAAGACGTATACTTAAAATTACATTGTAAAAATATAAATTATTTGAAATAAACACATACATCAAATACATAATCAGGGAATTTTAGACAAACTAAAACTAAAAATCATATATAGCAAATAATTATTGTATATATAATTATAATGCATATGTCATTTGTATAACAAAAAGACCTGGATTATATATCGCATATACAAATTTATGCATAATTATACATATAATTCGATATTAATTAAATAACACATATGTCATCTGTATAATATAAATGTCTAAATTATACATCTTATACACATATCAAATATACATAAAATAATTATTATATATATTTATACATTAATTATACATCACATACCAATTATATAATATAAACTTGAATTATACATCTCATATACAAATTATATATAAATAATATGTATTGTATTTACAGAAACATGTACATCAAATATAAAATTTAATATTACATACTATTAAAATTCACCATAGCAATGATGTGAGAGTTTAGAAAAAAATCGTGAGTGTAAGGAGTTTTGGGTAGCTCGTGAGGCGTGAGAGAGAGTTGAAGAAACGAAAGAGTAAGCATTTTGAGGAACTTTGAGTTCCTATTATTTAGGGTAACCGTTTTGGTATTAACCGGTAATGAAATCCAACTATTACCTAAAATAAATGCTAAAAATCAGGAAAAATATATTTGACACAGCTGGATATAAAAAATAAACAAAATCAACCCACTTTACGATTTGGGTAAAAAACAAAAAATATGGCTATTTTTAGTTTAATGATAATATGGGCGGCTAATCTAGTTAATTCTTTTTTTTGTTCTTCTCTTGAAGTGCATACAAAATATATACAAGCTGCATATAAAATACATATAAAACATAGTGTATGAAATTTATATTTAAGTTATATGTTGTTACAGTCGCATTAAACTTGTAAGAATATGTATGAAAATTATAATTAAGTTGTATTTTATATAATTAGTTGTATAAAATTTATATTTAAATTATATGTTGTTGAAGTGTATCAAATTTGTATGATACCGTAGATATACCATATTTATATTAAATTTGTATGGTATTTGAAATTTTATTTAGATGTTGTTGTATATGTAGGTACGCAAAATTTATTAAATTTAAATTTAATAAAATAATTCGGACTATATTAATCTGAGTAAGTATTATGGGCTAATATAATAGAATTAATATTATAAATCCAATAAATATGAATTAGGCTTTTGCATTCGTACCCACTTTTTGTGCCACGTTTTAACTTATACCCACTTTGTAAAAAAAAATTACACCCATACCCGCTTTTGTGCATAACTTCAGCATGCGGGGCTGAAGTAGCAAAGGCAATCACGTAAAACTTCAGCATTCTAGTAGACGGCACTAAGGTCAAAACCCTCTTGACTCATTTCCATCAATTTTTCAAGGCGAGAATTCATATACGACCAGCTCACATCGACGGCAACCACTTCTTCCAAATCTTCATAATCCTTTGCCCACACTTGAAGCCCAGCTCTCAATCCATCATTCTCCGCCACCGCAANTCTAAAGTTTGAGCTTTGTCTAAACCCTACGAAGGTCTTCTTGAGTACGAGTGAGTGATTGCACGAGCTTGCCTGAGTATTCCTCCTTCTGCCCCAACAAGTTCTTCAAGTCTCTAATCTCCTCTGAGGTACGGGACAGTTGCTCCGCGAACGCGGACTCCAGAACACTCTTATCTTTATCAGCCTGGCTGCAAGAAGCCCTCTCCACTGCCAGTTCTGCTGCCATGAGTCTCATCTGCCGCTTCAAGGTACTCTTTTCCTCTTCTAAAGAATCCATGTCAATCCTTAGGCTATCATATTGTGCTCTCCAATTATCAACACCGGCCTGCAACTCTTTTGTCTCTTGGTCCGTGTTTGAAATCCTCTTCATAAGCTCCATGCCTATAAGGTTAATCTACAAGAAATAAACCAGTCAGATATGGTAAATTTCATATACGAGAGTGAAAGAGGATAACTTGCATCATACCTTCAAAGAAGTATGCACGACCTCATTGGCCCATGTAAGAGCACTGTGGCTGGCTAGCTTTGCTTTCTCAGAGGGACCTATCAAAGGCTTGAGCCACACTTCGGGCTCACCCATTTTCTTGAAAAGATTCCCCTCAGCTGGAACCTCTATTACCACCTGTCGCATCTCTCTACTGGAAGACCCTACTTCCCTAACACAAGGCATGGAAGCAGGCAGAGATGGAACAGCAACAGGCATAGAAAGTTGAGGAGCTGGAGAAGCCACGGACAAAGCAGCAGGCACAGAGAGTTGAAAAGTTGAAGAAGTTACAGGCAAAGCAACAACAGAAGTTGAAATAGCCAAAGGAACAGACGAAACAGCTTCTCTCAAAGAAGCAGGAAAGACAGCAGCCAAAGGGACGTCGTCAGGAGCAAGATCAACATCCTCATGCATACGGGAATGTGAAACATCATCAAGGACAGGGGGCTCAATCATAGACACGGAAGGCAAGGTTGAGGCTGTAAGCTCATCATCTAAAACCATTCTCCTTCTCCGTGTCCTGTGCACTAAAGCACCCTTTTCTTCCTCTTCTACGGAACGAGACTCATTAATCTTCCTCTTCGAGGAAGATGAACCAACAATAATTTCCTGGGCTGAGCCAAGGACATCTTCGGTATAGATGAAGCAGACACCCCACGAGCAGAGAACCCTATTAAAAAGGGGGAAAAGTTAAACGACAAAAAAAAAGAGACTCGAGTAAGGAAAAAAACAAGAACAATAGCTTCACTTACCGTGGGTCTTTACTTGCCAACGATACCTCCCAGCGAGGTACTTCCAAGATCTTTTCTTCTGAAGGAGCAACAGACAACAATTTTTCTACCCAATCACGAATACCGGAGACATTCTCAACAGTATTCATGATTGCTGAGAGAAGAAAAAACAGACATGGTGTTAATAAAACATCTCAAGTCAAAACAAGAAAAAGTAAATGTAAGCTAAAGCATACTCACGTGCGCGATTCATCTTCTCAGGGAAGGGAATATTTTCTTCACCCTCTAAACCAACAGCGGGTACAGCAACATACCGGAGGTACCAACCCCTATCCTTATCATCTCTAGGGGTTACCGACACTCTTTTTCTTCTAGCAGTCATAGTAAAAACCTCTTCACGAAATAAGGTAGGAGAGTAGAGGTGAATAAGATGGTTGAAGGTAAAAGGAACCGAGGCTAAAGAAGCCAAACTCCTAAGACATGCGACAACTCGCCACACAAGCAGGCCAACTTGTCCTAAGCAGATATTGAAAAAACGGCAAATTTCAATTATAACTAGGTCAATGGGGGGTCTAAACCCTAAAGTGAAAGGATACGTATAAACAAAAGAATATCCTGTCTTGTAAGACGCTATTCTTTGATTACTATTCGGAATATAGACAGGAAAGTCAGACCTACAAAAGCACTCCCTACGAACAAGGGAAATCTGACCCTCAGTTATAAGGGTTGGATATCTTTCGACACTATCAAGAGAAGAAGATTTATCTACTAGAACTTGACTATCCCTAGCAAAAACAAACTCAGCAGGGACAATTTCATCGGCTCCAGGTTCACGAAGGCATTCGCCTCTACCTCTAGACAAAGATCAAGAAACCCTAAACCTCGGAGAAACTGGAGATCTAGTGGAAGGAGGAGGAACTATCTGAGATGAAGAGGAGCCCCTCGAAGGAGTGGATCCTAGACTTCTAAGAGTACCACCCCTCCGACTCCTAGTGAGCAGAAGATGGCGTTAAAATTTCAATATCTATTACTCTTTGAGGTTGATTTGAAGAAGACATGTTTACAAAGGCAAAGAAGAATTTTTTTACAAAAGACAAAGTTAGAAAAGTGTTTCGTGGAAGCAAAGAAAAGAAAACATGTACTTATACTTGAAGACAACCGTCAAACATGAAGAAAAAGGAAAATAATGATGAAAAATCATAATTGAAGATGTCACATCGGGATTGGCACAGCCGCAAAAAGCCCTAAAAGGTGCCGAGTAAATGCAGAACCAATCTGAAAAGGACACGTGGTATGAACATTAAATGNAAAATATTCCCGCCATAAATGAATATCCACTTACCAAATATTAATCGTTAAAATATATGGTAAATGGGGGGACTATCTGTATTGGTAAAAAAGAGTTTCACACGTAAGCCAGTTTTTGACACCTCAGCCAGTCACGTGGACACAGGAAAACGCGACAGTTGGATGAGATTCTTGGAAGAAGTACGGTACAAACGGTTCAGTAAACTTACGAACTTATCTGTAACGGGAAACACAACTTGATCAAAACGGGAGAGAGGCACGGTCAGAATGAATCTAGACAAAGCTACGGGCAGATTCAAGGACCCTCAATTGATTACTCGAACGTTATGTAACCGAACCCAATTACCGTTATCCTTTGTAACGCCTCATTATTGTCATAATTAGTTATTAATGAGTAACCATAGCAAGAGTCGTACGTTATAAGAATCTCCTATATAAGGGATGAGAATACAGCTTGTAAAGGCATCTGATTCTGGAATACAATTAACTTCGATTTTTTATATTTCTGCAATACTGTCTATTATTCATTTTTCTCCACTACCTTGATTATCAGTAACCCGTATTCATCTTAAAAATAAGCTTTAGTCAAATGATTTAGTTCTTTGGTTAAACAATAGACGCAACGAATGGTATACTTCAAGGGATGAGAAGAAGAATAGAAGCAAACTAAATTGTAAAAGAAGCTAATGGAGATGGCAATGTCAATAAAGTGAAAGATCGATGCATGCAACATGATTACAACCTAAATATGAGACAAAGGGAACAAATCTGAAAAAAATATCAAATTAATCAAATAGAAAATCAACTAAAAGAAATCCCAAAGACCAAAAAATAAAACCAAAATTCACCGGCAACAGGCAGAACATAGTGGGGCAGAATAAGAACTAAAGACTGCAAAAGAATTGAGGGGAGAGCAGAAAAAAATGAAACGTAAATTACTGGAAGAAGCAGGGAAGAAAGCAAAAAGAGATAAAAAAACTAAGAGACCCAAGAAGAGAGGAGCAAATTAGGAACAAAGGCTAAAAGAAAGCAGCACGTGTGAAACACGAATTTGCTAAACAAAACAACAAGAATGGATGAAATTACAAAGGTGCCCTTCGTCGTATCAAAAGCTTCACTTATTATATAGTTAAAAAATTTCGAAAATACGTTCAATGTAATTATTTGTATTTTTAAAAACAAAACTGAAGTCATGAAAATTTTGAGTCAGACATTTGAGAAAAATTTAAATTTCCTTTCTACTCCTTTTCCCTCAAACCAAAGAAAATAAAGTTCCAACGTATTGGTCGATCAAAATTCACCTATCTTATTACCTCTTAGATCAAATTTACTTTTTAATTGATAAGGGAATAGTCGTTGATAGAACATGTTGAGATGCTTTGCAAAAAAGATGTCAAATAAACATCTTATATTTCTTATTTTCTAGCAAATCATAAAATAACCCACAGTTCCGTACTTACTTCTACGAGTGTGCATTCGAATCGGTTTATCGATAAATCGAATCAATTATTTGTTATCGGTTTATCGATTTATCAATTTCGATTTCGATTTTGAAAATTTTCTTATCGAGTTATCGATTTCGATTTCGATTTTGTCCTCTTTGGTTATCGGTTATCGATAAACAGATATACTAAAAAGATAAATATACTCTTATTCTATAATACCCTTTCCTTTACCCTAAGTCCCTAACCCTATTACACCTCCCTCTGCCTTATTCTAGTACTAATATATTACAAATGGGCAGCGTAAAAGATAACGAGAAAAACCTGCAACCGTTGCTGGCGGATGCAATCGCCGCGGACTGGTTGTTGTTAAAGAATAAAGTTGAAAGAACTGATAAGGATCTCAAAACAAGAGTATGGATCGAAACCAAGAAACTATGGCACATCGTTGGTCCGTCCATCTTCAGTCGTATAGCCTCTTATACCATGAACGTAATTATTCAAGGTTTTGCTGGATACCTTGGTGAAGTTGAACTCGCTGCCATCTCCGTTTCTAACACCGTCATTGTTGGCTTCAACTTTGGCCGCCTTGTATGTGTATCCCCCTTCAATATTATATATACATAAATTTTTGTGACATATGACAATTAAGTTTCTAGTGTATTAACAAAGGTAGTTCAAACAAAAAATATTTTTAGGTTACATGTTTAATTCTTATATGCATAGATTAATTCTTGTACTTCTCGATTTTCTTGTTAAAATTTTGACTCTGTTACCAATCAATAAAAGCGAGTAAGTAACTTTTTGACATGGAATTGTAGTTAGGGATGGCGAGTGCATTAGAGACGTTATGCAGGCAAGGTTTTGGAGCAAATTTTCTTATTGGTGTAATCGATAACCGAATCGATAAGCCCATCGAAATCGAAAAAATCGAAACCTTATTGAAACGATAACGATAAGTATATGTACAAATCGATAATCGATAAGTAATTATCGATAAGGATCAAAATCGAATAGATAAATCGAATAGATAAATCGAATGCACACCCCTACTTACTTCCAATAGTTTCACTCAATTAAGAAAACAGTAATTCATATTATTTACTACAATATTTATTAATTGTCGAAGAGAAAATTATACTATAAATCCCCAAACTGAATTCAGTCTATACATTTATTCAAGAATGTTGCTCTTTCTTTTATTGATTATTTCCTTGTTCTTGGGGTACTAATAATTGAAAATTTTATCTTCTATAGTAAAGGTATACACCCTATTTATGATAAATTAAAATTATTTTAAAATATTATTTTCTATAGCTAACTTTTATATTTTATAGCAAATTTATGGTATATACTACCATTGAGCCATGAAATAAGACATGAAATACGCAATTTATGTTTTTCCTCTCTATTTCTTTCAATTAACACACGATTCTCTCTCAAAAAATTTCTTTTCCCTCTCTCTCCCTCTCTTCGAGCAAAATAGGTTGAATCATAGATACACGAAAGAGAAACAAATCATGAAAGAAAGCCTCAAAATCTCAAAATTAGAAACATGACAGTAAACCTATAATCAAAAAAAGGAAGCGGAGATACCTTGAGCGACGAAGAGATTGAAGAGAAAGAGGGATTCTTAGCGCGGTAAGTAAGAGAGAAAAGAGGAAGAAGCGGTCGAATTGGAAACGTTGTAAATTGTAATGGAAGAGGTAGTGAAGCGATACAAGGAGTCTTGGCCGGAAAACGCCATATCCGACGAACTTTCTTCTCTTTTTTTCCTATTTAGCCACATACAATAATACAAATATATTGTATTCTGTACAAATTCACTCAAATACATTGTATTTTTGTATAAATATATTTTTTTTGCATGTGTTTATGTATTTTGAAGGTTAGTATTTTTTTAATACTGCTGAATACACCTGTATTTATTTATGCATATTGTACATACAATATGTATGAATACAAGATAAAAAGATTGAAATACACTGAATACAAACATTAAAATAGGACAAAATATGAACAATAAATTCATTTAATTTTAAAAACAGTGAAATACAGTAAACTACGCTGAATACAATAAAAATACAGTGAATACAATCAATAAAATATAATGAATACAATAGTAATAACATGCATTAGGAATATCTAAAATACTGTTAATACAAATATATTTAAATGCACTGTATATAAAATAGCAAATACATAAAATACAAACATTGAATCTAATGAATGCAATAAAAAAATAATAAACACACTAAATACAAAAGTTATATACAACTGAAAAATTATTCTAATTAATTGGATTGATAATAAGATATGTTACAATTGATTTTGTTGAGTTATATTAGGCGTGTATCACGCGAATTGATATTATTTTCATTATTAGATAGCTGGACATTCCTATTTTTAATGTGATTGCCATTACTGTATTCATGAATACATGACGTGAATACATGTGAATACATGCGCGTACCGCTGGACTGCCTTAATTTTAGGCGTCTTTTACTTCTGTATTCATGAATACAACGTTGTATTCATGAATACAGTAAGGAGAATATATGTGAATACATGCGCGTACAACTGGATTGCCTTAATTTTAGGCGTTTTTTGCTATTGTATTCATGAATACATGACGTGAATATATGTGAATACATGTGTGTAAAGTTGGACTGCCCTAATATTTAGGCATCTTTTGCTGCTGTATTCATGAATACAACTGCGCGAATACAACGAATACACTATCGTAACAACTGAATATTAACTATAAAAAGTAACTATGATATGGTAGCTATAAAAAGTTAATAGCCACTAAACACTAGTGATTTATGAAAATATCTCTTAATAATTTATTATCTAGCCCATGAGAGGTGTAAGGTGATTAAGTATAAAATATGAAAATGTAAAGGTGAAGTATATATCACGCCTCTTTATTCGCCATTATGACTTGCTTAACATTTAAGAGATCCGAAATTAATTAGTGGAACTGATGAGAATAAAATAATAATACACACATTATTCACTTACAACTTGTTTGGAAGGTGATTAGCTATTGTATTATATCATATTGTTACTTTAAATATGATGTTTGTATTAGTTGTTACTTAAATTTATTGTATCGTATGTTAAATTCGTCGTTGCGTAACTGTCACACCTCTTTTTTTTCCGCAGCAACCCTATTATGAGGTTGACATAGAAGAGTTTTTCCAATTAAAGTGACGTTTCGAAAAAGGATTATTTATTATGTAGAGTCGCCACTTGGAATTGAGTTTTGGTGTTCCAAATCACTTTTTATTGAATCCCTTATCAAAAGGAAAAGTTTGACTCCTAATTCATGGTCTACGAAAACAGAAGACTGAGTAAGGAATTCTGTTGACCGAGGGTAAGGTGTAAGGCACCCCTTGAATCCCGTGGTTCTAGCACGGTCGTTTTATTAACTCATATAATGCTTAAATCAATTTTTAACTATTCTTGTATTTTATTGATTATGGCTTATTTATTACCGCAATTAATTATTGTATTTTTATTAATCGCGTTCACCAAGATGCAGAACGCACACAAGGTAATTTAATTTTTTTTTTTTGAAATTAAATGTTAAACCAAGATACGGAATGTACACATGGTTATGACATAATTATTTTAAATCTAAAGGCATCGAGACGCGGAATGCGCACATGATCCTTTTATTATTTAATCATATCAATCCAAGGTTCGGGTATGAACACATGGGCTAATATTTAAAGTACATCTAAAGTTTTTCTAGTGTATTTAGAGTTCTTTTTCTAAAGTAATTTGAGGTTGTGGGGAGGTCATGATTTATGGATATAGAATTATTTGATGAATACAATATTTTTGAGGAGGCTAATTTTACCAATATTTTTAAAAATATTTATAGGTAGTTCGTAATTGTGGGGTGAGCGGGCTAACATAGTTATCCTTAAAGAATCAAATTACCTGGGGAATTAATTCATTTCTTGTGTTATTAAACCTAAACAGAAGGCATGCCCGTTCATGGTCCATATATGCCCAAGTCTATTAATTGTAAACAAGTAGTACTACAAATTCATTAATTTAATGTTTATCTCCCAAAAGATTTCAGCCTAAGACTCATTAAGAATTCATGGCTTGTTGCTTAGAAGACCAGATGTAAAATCCTATTTTTAACGACATAAACAAACACGATATAAACCAAACCAAGAGGATTTTNAAAAACTTCAAACAAACTACCTAACATGAAAAATAGACACACTTTATGAATTATATATCTTAAGCACATAATCTTTATTTTCCTTTAAAAAAAAATATTCCTACCAAATTAAACACTTGAAAATTTTTAACTTTCATGACTAAGTAGTTAAAAATTGTAAACGTATACTCAGCGAGGAAAAAAAGAACTTTTCTTTATGTAAAAGAAATTTACTATAATCTTATAAAGAAAAATTTATTATAATTCATGGTCTATTCACTAGAATGATTAGAAATATAATTTATGACTTAGGAATACTATAGCAGTATTTTGTCCAAGCTTAACTGGCTAAGGAAACTAGACCCAAAACTTTCATATATATATATATATATATATTCATCACCATTTTTAACCTTAATGCCATATGAGTTATTATTTATTATTTATTATAATTTTTTTTTTCTTTTAGAAATCTTTCACTTAATAAATTCAAAGATAGTAACTATAACTCAAAGACACATGCTCAGAAAGGAAAAAGGTAGAAAAAACCAAAAAGAAAACTAAGTTAATATTCAAAACTTTTATATTAACAAGATTATTTCAAAACCCATAATAAAGCAGACTGCTAAAGATCCCACAATAAAAGTTCTAACTAAATGTTTTACTAATAAAATCTATAATAAATATAATGAGAGAACAAAAGGTTACTTTCATTTTTTACTTAACAATCTCTAAGAAAAATTAGTGAAAATCATTATATATTAACAAAAAATAAAATAATCAACACTTAGGGTTGTATAATAAAATACTTCATATATAAATTTTAACTTTAGCAGCAAAAAAAGTATTCAACTAACTATAATGTCAGAATCACGATTAAAAAGGAACAAGGATAGATTTAAACAATAGAAACAGTACTGAATAAGATAAACATCACATTAAACATTACTAAACACACAAAATACATACAAATAAAAAGATTAAAAAATAATAAAGATAGAAAATATGAACCTTTGCAGAAGCTTTTCAATATATTTTGAGAAAAATCTGACAATTACAACGGATGAGCGAAAATTGTGACTGCGAACTGGATCCTCGGACTCGAACTGAACCTTCGTCTCTCCTAGGATTCTTTTATAACTCTCTGAAACTTTTTCTCTTAATATTTGTTTTTTTTATTTCCTCTTCTTTTACTTTTTCTTGTTAATGACTTCTGTTTTTTTTTTTTTTTATCTTTTTTTTCTTCTCCCTCCCTCCTTTCGTCTTTTCTTTTTCTTTTCTCTTTTTCCACTGTTTCTCTTCTTTTCCTCTTTTTTTTCTGACTTTCGTTTTTCTTTTTTTTTTGTTCTCCCTTTTTCTCTTTTTGTTTTGTCTATTTACAGAATAAGGTGGATGAAGTGGTTGGTCAAACGTGATATTTTATGGGAGTAGGAATATGATATTTTTAGGCTAAAAATTTAAGGTTAGTTAGCTAATTTAAATATATCAGACTTTTTTAGATAAATCCTAACTTTAGCTTCAAAGCTTTATTTTTAATAAAATAAAAATTCGTTTTTTCCTTTCTTTATTTTTTTTAAACTTTTTTTTGTTTTGTTTTAATTTTCTAAATCTTACATAAAAGATGGTAACGTATATATATACACACACATACCATCCTGCTTTTAGACTTAAAGTAAACTATAAAAATAAGAAAACTCAATATTTACACTATAATTTAAATCATACAAAGAAAATATAATAGTTTACTTATTAAATTCTAATTAAAAGATACTCCATATATATACACTTTAAGAATGTGAGTATTATTATTATTATTTATTTATTTACTTTAATTAAATAAACTCTACTAAGTGTAAGATAAAAGCTTAAAACATCAATATTAGACCTAAAAGGAATATTTCTACTAAAATAGTATAACATTTGAGTGTGATCAAAAATTAGTTGTTCACAGTAACGACGAAATGTGCCACTTTATGTAACGTTTTGGTGTGGTTGCGTCACGATCTTGTCTTTTTCTCTCATCTCACCCTTCACTATTATTACCTTTGATAGGGGGTGTGGAGGTCGATGATTAAGGTAGAAGGTTAGTGGGTATTTTTTAGTTGCTCACCGATAGTCTTAGTAGCACGCATGTCCCTTCATATTCTTAGATTTTTGTTACGTTATGTGGTTTTGTTCGCCTCATGCATTGTATACCTTGTTGCTAGTATTTGATACTACTTATGCTTTATCTCTCCATTTTTCTTTTCTCTTCCATCTTTCTTCCTTTCTTGCTATCCACTTCTTCTTATTACCCTTCCAGAGCCGAGCATCTATTAGAAGTCTCTCTACCTGTTAGGTCGGGGTAAGGTCTGCGTACAGATTACCCTCCCCAGACTCCACCTGGTGAGAATATACTGGGTTTATTGTTGTTGCCACTCTTCACTATTATTAAATTATTTTATAATTTTATCATTTACCGTACTCTTTTATATATAAATTTACCCCGTAGCATAATTTTTCTTTATAATATTACAAATTTATTCTACATATTGCTGGTGCATGATATAATGAAACAACGACAAATAATACAATCTATCTAAACATTGTATTCATCAAATAATACAGTACAATACATTACAATAAGAAGCTAATAAAAATAGGATACTCGTAGCCAGTAAAACTAAGCCATTTGTATAAGCACTATAATATTCCCTAGCCTATATAGTAATACTATATTTGTTTGTATGCGTAAAGAACGAACCCATTAACACATGTAAATCGGCACTATAGAGGAGAGAACAGTTGGTGGGAAATAATAGAGTTTGCTGTATATAAAAATTCAGCTCATCGTCAGAGCTGACTATACAACTCCATCTTTTTTTTAACTTAACTCACACGTTTGTAATTTGATGTTCATTTGATTATTTACTTCCATTTTCTAAAGGCACCAAATATTAACCATTTCTAAGAGTTAATTCATTTTCTTGAGTTTCAATCTTTCTTTGTATTCAGTGGAGTCTACTAGACAAAGATGTCGATTTCTGACGGCGATTTTTTTGCTAAAAAACGTGAAAAGATCATCATAGATACTGATCCTGGCATTGGTAAGATTTTCGTTATTTATGTTATGATTTGCTGGTCGGATCAAATTCTAAGAGTTTCATATATATATAGTCGATTGTAGGATCAGACATTTGATATTCTCTCAGGTGTGCTTTGCCTTTTAAAAGATATATTGCAGAGATGGACAATTACCAAAACTGGATGAGTACATCACCTTTATGACTTTATTGACTAATTGTTGCTTATGATTTCTGTAATTGTTTGACAATAACTTTAGGACAAGTTCTTGCTTGCTAACTTTGATTGCCTTATGCATAACTATAAGGTACAAGTTTGTTACCTAATAGTACCTCTTAAGCTCTGAGATCTTTTTAATTTGGAAGAAACATTTTTGGGAGCATCAATGTGGAAATTTGAAGAGGTAGAATATTCTTATTTCTTTCTGAGCCAAACAACTCTCGGATATGTAGAAAATGTACACAATTCATTATAGAAAAAACTGAAACTATATGCATTTTAATATCATAAAAGATACCTGAATTTTCCCTTTATCTTTCTGAGCCGAGGGTGTTCTGAAAACAGTCTCTCCGCCTTATTAAAGGTAGGGGTAAGGTCTGTGTACATACCACCCTCCCCAAACCCTACTTGTGGGATTACACTGGATCTGTTGTTGTTGTTGTATAAAAGATACCTGAATTCAGATAAACTTTCAAGATACTCTCTTCTTTGCGATCCTGTAAGATAATCTGGTTGAGTTTTGTTGATATGTAGATGACAGTGTGGCGATACTAATGGCATTCCAGACTCCAGAAGTTGAGATCTTAGGCTTAACTACCATATTTGGAAATACTACTACAAAAGCTGCTACAAGAAATGCATTAATTTTGGTTTGTCTTTTCATTAATCCAGAATTTAAGCATTTTGATGTCTTCAGAACAAAATCTTGATCAGTCACTTTTTTAATTTGCAAAAGGATAGTGTGAGACTGCAGGATATCCAGATATCCCAGTGGCAGAGGGTAGCCATGAATCTTTGAAGGTAATTAGGTTTATGTATAATTACCAAAGCTTAACCATTTAGATTGCTAAAATATGCAATCCAATTCTATGCTTATTTTTCATGCTATGATCATTGTTTGCTTGGCCAGTTATTTCTTTGTATTCGGTGCACAAGGCATCCCGCGTTCATTTCTGGTCCATATTTTCTCAAGTACTCTATCACCTGACTTGGATAATAACATTATGTAGAGAGGGGAGCCACATGTTGCAGACTTTGTTCATGGTTCAGACGGATTAGGCAACTTATGCTTACCTGCTCCAAATTCTAAGAAAATTGAGAAATCTGCATCTGAATTTCTGGTCGATAAAGTATCTGAATATCCTGGTGAAGTATCTATACTTGCATTGGGACCACTGACTAATCTAGCTTTGGTGAGTTGTATATCAAAAGTTAGAATTTTTTAAGGTTTTTATTGCTTTTCATTTGCAACATTTTAGTTGTTATGTTTCGGCTTAGGCTGTTAAAAGGGACTCAACCTTTGCAAGCAAGGTGAAAAGGGTGGTGATACTTGGTGGTTCCTTCTTTGCTTCGGGAAATGTTAATCCTGCTGCAGAAGCAAATGTGCGTAATCTTCTTTCCCTTCGGTTTGACTTCACATTAATCCGTTTATAAGTAAATTCATATTGACAATGTGCAAAAACATGCCAGTATATCTATGTGGTTTGAACCCCTTATTCATAGGACTATTTAAAACTGATTCTTTTTCTTCTTAAGCTCATCGTTAGAGTAGAAGGGGAGCCTTAGCGTAACTGGTAAAGTTGGTACCATATGACCAGAGGTCATACAGGTGACACTTGTGGTCCAGCCCTTTAGAAATATTTGTATTATTTGATTATCTCATTTAGAAAGTGTTCTGACAATGCAGATATATGGGGATCCAGAGGCTGCAGATATTGTGTTTACCTCAGGAGCAAATATTGATGTTGTTGGTATTAACATTACTACACAAGTAAAAATGACAGGTAAGCGCTTGTTCAGGAATGAGATTTTCCAAACTCTTCTTGTTTACCACCTTTAAGTGTAGATGTATTTCAGTTTTCAGTTCAGACTTCCTATTTTCCTTTTTTTTTCTTGTTTTAGATGCTGACCTTGATGAACTGAGGCAATCAGACGGAAAACATGCCAAATTATTGTGCAACATGTGCAAATTTTACCGAGATTTTCATGTAAAGTCAGATGGCTATTATGGTACTCTTCTTCTGTCCTTACATTTCCTTGTCATTGTTTCTTGAATCGAGGATCTCTCTACCTTCACAAGGTAGGGGTAAGGGGTGCCTACATATTACCCTTCTCAGACCTCACTTTTGAGATTACACTGTGTTTGCTATTATAGTTGTTGCTTCTGTTCTTACTGTTGCTCCGAAACGCACAAGCAATTATATGTGGTCGACAAGTAATATAATGATAAGTTGAGTGTCGAACCCATAGAGACTTGTATTAAACTACTCACTAAATCACTAAAATTGTTATTCAATCCGATCAAAATCAAAGTCCAAGAGTATGATTATATTAAACTAAAGTTGTAAATAATAACTAAATTATCAAGTAACGAGTTGATTGTTGTGTATTCAATAAAGACAAATATTCCAGGGTTGTGATCGCTTCACCATACGTATTGTGTTCTAATTAACTCTCCCTTTCATATAATTCACTCATGGTTGCTAATTAATCGATAATTGCTCTCATAGCCTTCTCCCGAAATACTACTCGCCTATTCTCAACAGATTAACGCCTATATTCCTATGAAATTAATCTATTAGAACGCATTAAGATTATAATATTTAATTAAGCACGGTGACTAGGTATATTCCTATCCTAACCACAAATCCGCTCCCCTGAAGGGTTAAGACCGCGCTCTCTTCAATTCTTCTCTAATCTATACACGGCTTTCCCAAGCATAACATAGATAGTAAATAGAACCTAATTGTTGGCCAGACAATTAAGCAATTAAACACAGAATTGAAGAAACAACCATATATTGGTGAATTATAATCAAGGTCAAGCTAATGTCAAACAACAATATTCATGGCTAAATCACAACCCCAGAACAATGGGTGTTTAGCCACTCATGATGTAATCAAACAATTGTATAAGTGTTGCATAAATTGAAAATACTAGAATAAGATGAAGATAACTGAGAGTTCTCCGCTTCCTAATGATTCTGTGTGTGTTTTTCCTCCAAAGTAGCGTCAATCCCCTCAAAAATATGTTTAGTCTTGCTTTTATATGTGTTGGGTAGGTGTAGGGTCGAAAAAACTATGTCCCGGGCTAAATAGGAAAAGTTCCCGCCACCGGCGTCCTGGACAGCGCCAGGCGCCCACCAGGGCGCTGCCTCAAAATCCCATACTGCCTCCAGCGCCACAGGTGGCTCAAGGCGCTGCCTGTGGCGCCCAAATGCTCAGCTTTTCCGATTTCGTTCGTCTTGGCTCTCTTTTTTGCACGTTTCGCCCCCAATTGCTCCCGGATCATTCCTAAAGATAAAAACACTTCAAATTAGTATAAATCATCACATTTAACATCTAAAATTCACGAAACAAAAGTAAAATATGGGGCGATATACATAAAAATATATGTACTTTAGGCTACACATCAACACCTCACACTTAGACTCTTGCTCGTCCTCGAGCAATGAGACAAACTACTACCCTTCAACACTTACAAAGTTCATTATCAAGGAGCATTTTACTTTTAAATCACACACTTTACCCCTTTGACTATGATCGATACTGGCAATCAAGTATGAACATACAAAAATTCACATTCTTCCCCTTTTAAAAATGCCCATGTATAACAGTTAAATCAATCATACCAATAACCAAATTGCAACCACCCAGCCTCAAGAGTCAACTTGTAACCATTAAGCCCTCTCAATTCACGCACTTACCCAACAAGAAAGTTTACAACATTACCAATTATTCATGAGATCATGTGCCCTCACCAACAAACAAAAAAGTGAATATAGACTAGTCCATCCATTCAAATATGCTCACACAATTGAACCAAATTCACTCACCCTCACAAAGAATTCATATGCATCCTGTGATCGTGGCATAAGCTTGCTCGTAGTGTAGATCTCTACTAATTTAAGCTAGCCAAATCTAGGATCAATTAGGAATTTTAAGGTTGTAATGTAGACTAAGAGACGGGTAGGATATATTTAGGAATAATGACTAACCCTCCTAAGCACTTTAATACACTACATTCACAATTCAAACACATATTCTTCTCAACCAATTCACTTTCCACAACCCATATACAACATATCCCTTTTTCAATTAAGCATTTCTATACTTCCACTAGCACAAATTAATAGGAAGTGGAGGTGTGTATCTTTTTCTACATACTTTCACTATAACTTTTCTCTTCTTTGTTTTACGACAATATTTTTTTTTCTACACACACTCCATACACGAAAGTTCATTGGCTAGTGGCTTTTGATTTCAATTTTTGTGCACCAACGGGCCTTTCCATGGCTCCACTCAAAAACTATTCTCCAATATCTCACCTTACTTCTTTTAGCGACCAAGTTCCTTAGGAGCTAAAAGTGCAAAAATCTCAAATTAAGAACAAAGTAAGGGTATGGCTTGTAATGTGGGTGCCAAAGAAAAAGTCTATAGGCTCAAAGGGGCTATCAACGGAAGATTTTATTTTTATGTGACAAGCACATCCATGATCAAGCAAGAAAATGACTACACCATCTCCTAGATTAGCATAACCTACAATTTCACTTTGATTAACACGTGGGGCAAGTTCTAGACTACACAAAATAACATAGAAGTTCACTAAGCCTCACACACACATTGCACATGACTCAATCACGACGGATTTGTTCAACTCTCAAGTCAAGAAAGCACACATAATTGAGAAAATTAAGAAATATTACACTAAGTGGCATACAAGTCAAACAACTGAGCTAAAGCGTCACAAACTAGGCTATTTATCTTTACTTAGGCTTCACATGTCAAACCAAATACAAGGGAAACAGAATGTATGTCATAACCTAATATGCCAGCACCAACCATGTCAATGGGTATCTCAAATTTACTCAGTTTCTTTCTAACTACTCCTAAAAACAAATTAAAGTACTCGGTTCGAGCTACATCCTTGAAAAAGAACCGGTGCCCAAAGAAAAACCAAGGGATACTACCTAACTATCCTAAAAATAAAAAAATCTTTTTGGAATTTTTAAATCGGACTTTATCCCTCAAGAAAATTGTCCAACGGATCCATCGCCAGGAAAAGTCCGAGCTTTTTCTATTTTTTTTTCTTTTTTCTTTAACAAACTAACTAAAACTAACAAAACTAATAACCAATAAAATAAACAAAACTACCTAAACGAAACTAATATATATATATATATATATATAACACATTTATACAAATTATACAACAACCCCACAAGCAGTATTCTTTCCACCCCACACTTAAGTCATGCATAGTCCTCGATGCATATACATTTGAAAGAGCAAGGTAGGGAGAAAATAAATACTCCCTGTCACTCGGAGTCCTCCGTATCAGCTGCTGCCGGCTCATCATCATCGGGGCCTAGAGGCACCAAGGCCAGGGCCCTGTAACCTCGTCACCCCCATCATCCTCTGTGTCTGAGCCGCGGATTGTGTTGGCGTCCTCTGAAGAATGAATGGGGCTGCCAGGTGCAATCCCAAGCATCTCCTTGGATGAACTAGACAACTCATTGCGTAATTGCATACACTCCTCATCCGTAATGCCAGCCCTGCACATTAAAAAGTTTAAAGACTTATAAATATACCTGCTGAAGTTCTCGTCCCTCTCATATCTTGCCACCTGTGTCAGCTTGGACGATGTCTCCAGCAGTGATGTGATGTCTAGTAGCCTTGGTGGAGCCTCCACCACCTCATCATAACCTGTGTACTCTGGCACCCCTCGGTTCATCAGATAATGAGTGAGTACATTTCCAAAGAAGAACCATTTAATATGTCGCCCAAACCTCATACGGGCCATATCCCCAAGCATTAATTCACCAACATTGATAGGTCTACATGTCATCTAGAAAATAAATCACACACTCTAGCTTGAGTGTAGTCGGTGCTATGCCCGACATGCATGAGTCTGGCCTATACCAAATTCTGCCACACCTTGGCAGTCTTGTTGAAATCTGATCGGACTATGTGAAGATGAATGTTGCTTTGTTTCCTGGTCCATTTTACATTTGAATCCACGCCACATAGAGTGTGACGTATCAAGGTGTACTTCGGGCTGCAGACAAATTTTTGTAGTCTTCTTGGATCAACATATTCAACACCTAAGTATCTACATAAGGCCTCCCTATTCATTGGTATATCAACACCCCGTACACGCGAGGTTCCATGCCCTTGGTGCCAATTTGCATAGAGTTCCCGGACCATGCTT
Source organism: Nicotiana paniculata (assembly GCA_005239505.1). Classification (NCBI taxonomy): domain Eukaryota; kingdom Viridiplantae; phylum Streptophyta; class Magnoliopsida; order Solanales; family Solanaceae; genus Nicotiana; species Nicotiana paniculata. The sequence continues at coordinate 65,953 of ML343867.1, read as the reverse complement.
AAATTTGCAGGTCTGGGGCATTTCAAGAGCTTTTCCATGTGACTTGCACGGAGTTGGCCAATCACCTATGGAAAATTCCTATCCAAAGCCTTGGTGTTTATCCCCATGTCGAAGATGTAGAGACCGTATGGCACAAAATCCCCGTGCCAAGCAATTTCCGAATCATTAATTAAGTCCAACCGGGGACTAGGTCTCAGCGGTGCAAGTTGGGATCCCTCGGCCGGTTGCTTGCCCTTAGCTTGTCGTGAAGGGCCTTCTCCTTGCTTTCTCTTTTTGGGATGCAGGAGAGGTGGATGAGGACTTGCCAATGCCCTTGCCCTTATTAGCACCATTACGAGCCATTTTTATCCTGCTACATAATGAAAAGATGAACATGAGAACTCTCCAAGGATTACACCTAAGGTTGTCATGAAAGTCAAACAATGACCCCACACTTAAAACCAAAGGTGAAATATACAATATTTTATGATTTTTTATTTGAAAGTGCAAGTGTTGCATTCCAAGATTATGGGTACTCAAGACTTCCCCATGCTATCCATACATATGATTTTTGTCATGGCTAAGTGAATTCATTTCAATGTGAACAAGAGGCATGTGTGACTCCACTTTCTACAACTACTCAACTATACTACATTAACTAATTTCTACAACAAGTCTATACATACGATACATGAGACACACGGTGTAAAGACATGAATTTTTATCAAGACTCAATCCCCTAGCATTGCAAAACATCCCTATACACCCCACACTTATCCCAAATTCATCCACAAAGACACTCGTTTACTTAGACTTCACCGTTGTACCCAAAATCATCATTCAAACATTTTTACAAATACCTTGTGGGCATAAAGTGTGAGCTTTATAATTCAACAATGGTGGAAGATGGTGGCTCTCCCAATTTTAAACGGAGTAGAGGGACTTCTAGTTTACTACTTCGTATACACAATAAACACATAATTTTCAACAATTTCAAGCCACCCACCATAAAATTTGCTTAACAACTTCATAATGGAAAGAATTGGAGATTAGAGCTCTTGGGGGATGGGGTATACTTTATTATCTACAAATTAAAACTCAAAAAGAAGAAGAAGAAGAAGAAGAAGAAGAAGAAGAAGAAGAAGAAGAAGAAGAAGAAGAAGAAGAAAATAAGAACAAGAACACATACCTGTGGATTGGAGAAGAAAAACAAGAGAAAATTTGAGAGAAAAAAAAATTTTAGAGAGGGAAAGAGGGGAGAAGGTCGCGGATAGAGAAAGAGAGAAGGGGGTGTTTTTTTTTTTCTTTTGTGGGTATTTGGGTAGGAGATGGGTTATAATATTAGTATAGGTGGGTATTTGAGTTGGATTAAATGGGTCAAGGTTTTAGAATATAAAAAGAAAATGAAAATAAAAAAAAATTACTTACCCGACCCCCAGCCCGGCGCCTAGCGCTGTGCATGGCGCTGGGGTTTTTTTGGCTACTGATTGCAGCGCCCCAGGAAGCACTGGGCGCTGGACTGGGCACTGTTCACGATAATTTTTTTTTTTTTAAGTAATATCCCGATCCCCCAAGCTTTTTAAATACTCAATCACATGTCCTACACCATTATATCTATAATTTCTATTCCTATAAAGAAAAATGTATAATCTATCTACTCTAAAAAAAAATTCAAGAAGTTAACTACGAAGGCAGTAAAAATTGGGTTGCCTCCCAACAAGCGCTTGATTTAACGTCGCGGCACGACGTAGAGTCTTGTTTTACTCATCAGCGAGTACGACTTTGGTTTTCTCACGATTCATGGCTCCTCCCCAATAGTGCTTGACTCTATGTCCATTCACCAAAAATTTTCTTTCACCATGTATAGCTTGCAACTCAAGTGCACCATAAGGAGTGACTCTCACCACTTCAAACGGGCCTGACCATCTCGATTTTAGCTTCCCGAAAAACAACCTCAGTCTAGAATTGAACAATAATACCTGTTGGCCTGGCTCGAATTGACGCGGCTTAATATGCTTGTCATGCCATCTTTTGGTATTTTCTTTGTACAGTTTAGCATTTTCGTACGAGTGTAGCATGAATTCATCTCATTCATTCAACTGGAACAGTCTTTTCTCACCCGCGGCTTCAAGGTCCATGTGCAGCTTCTTGATGGCCCAATATGCTTTACGTTCGAGTTCAATGGGAAAGTGACATGCCTTCCCATAGACTAACTTATACGGCGACACCCCTATTGGCGTTTTGTAAGCCGTTCTATATGCCCATAAGGCATCATCTAATTTTGCAGCCCAATCCTTTCTGTTCACACTCACCGTCTTCTCTAATATTTGCTTTATTTCTTTGTTCGATACTTCGACTTGTCCACTTGTTTGAGGGTGGTATGCTGTCGCAACTCTATGACGGAATCCATAGTTAACTAGAAGTTTATTCAACAATCGATTGCATAAGTGGGTCCCTTCATCACTAATCAAGGCCCGTGGAGTCCCAAACCTCAAAAATATATTCTTCTTCACAAATGCAGCTACAACCATGGCATCATTTGTTGCCAATGCAATCGCCTCTACCCATTTTGACACATAGTCAACTGCTAACAAAATGTACTTATTTCCTCTGGATGATGGGAATGGTCCTATAAAATCTATCCCCCACACGTCAAAAATCTCCACCTCCAGGATATTATTCAAAAGCATCTCGTGCCTGCTCGATATCATTCCTGTCCTCTGACACTGGTCACACTTTTTAACAAATGCATGGACGTCTTTGAATAGAGTTGGCTAGAAGAACCCGGACTGTAGTACTTTCGCCGCTGTTCTATCGCCACCATGATGGCCCCCATAAGGCGATGCATGACAATCATACAACACTAATTCTACCTCTTTTTCTGGAATTTATCTCCTCATCAACTGATCAGCACATTGTTTGTACAAGTATGGCTCATCCCAGTAGTAGAACCTCACATCATGTAAGAACCTCTTTCTTGCCTCAAATTCAATTTCTGGCGGAAGTACCCCACTCACTAGATAATTCACATAATCATCATACCATAGAGGAGGGTCTTGGGTTACAACAAAAAGTTGCTCATCAGGAAATACTTCTTTGATTTGTCCACCTTCCTCCACATGGTCATGCTTTTCCAGCCTTGATAGATGGTCAGCTACCTGGTTTTCAATGCCTTTTCGGTCTCTTATCTCCACATCAAATTCCTGCAACAACAAAACCCAACACATTAATCTAGCTTTAGAATCTTTCTTCGTAAATAAATACCTGATTACTGCATGATCGGTGTGGACTATGACTTTTGTTCTCACCAAGTATGCCCGAAATTTCTCAAAGGCCCACACAATAGCTAACAGCTCCTTCTCAGCGGTGGTGTAATTCAGCTGTGCATCATCAAGAGTCTTACTCACATAGTAAATGGAATAAAATACTTTGTCTTTCCGTTGGCCTAGTACTGCCCCAATAGCATGGTCACTGGCATCACACATAAGTTCAAATGGTAGAGACCAATCTGGTGCAACAATTATGGGGGCAGCTACCAATTTCTTTTTGAGTTATTCAAATGCCTTCAGGCAGGCTTCATCAAAATTGAACTTGACATCTTTTTCGAGCAACCTGCACAAAGGAGTGGCAATTTTTGAAAAATCTTTAATAAAACGTCTATAGAATCCTGCATGTCCCAAGAAACTCCGGACACCCTTCAGAAATTGGTGGAGGTAATTTTCCAACCGCCTCCACTTTAGCCTTATCAACTTCAGTGCTACTCCTAGACACTCTGTGACCCAAAATGATGCCTTCTTGCACCATAAAGTGACACTTCTCCCAATTTAAGACCAGATTCGTTTCTTCACAACGAGCTAATACCATACTCAGATTTTTCAAAAAATCATCATAAGATGACCCGAAGATTGAGAAGTCATTCATAAACACCTCCACGAATTTTTTCACCATATCAGTGAAAATAGCCATCATGCATCTCTGGAAGGTGGCTGGTGTGTTACAAAGACCAAAAGACATCCGCTTGAAGGCAAAAGTGCCAAAAGGACAATTAAACGTGGTTTTCTCCTAATCTCGGGGCATATGACAATCTGATTGTATCCCGAGTACCCATCAATAAATCAATAATAATCATGTCCTGCTAACCTGTCCAACATTTTATCAATGAAGGGAAGTGGGAAGTGGTCCTTGCGGGTTGCCTTGTTGAGCCTTCGATAGTCAATGCAAACTCTCCATCCCGTAATAGTGCGAGTAGGAATTAGCTCATTTTTATCATTCTCAATCACAGTCATCCCCCCCCTTTTTGGGCACACATTGAATTGGGCTTACCCAGTTGCTGTCAGAAATAGGAAAGATGATACCTGCATCAAGCAATTTTATGACTTCCTTCTTCACGACTTCTTTCATAATGGTATTTAACCTCCTTTGCTGCTTTACACTCGGGCGATGTACATTCCAAGAAGATTTTATGCATGAAAAACAATGGATTGATTCCTTTAATATCTGCAATTGTCCACCCAATCATTTTTTTGTGCTCACGAAGTACTCTGAGAAATTTCTCTTCTTGTGTTCTAGTCAGGCTGGATGATATAATAACGGGCAATGTCTCGGAGTTCCCTAAATAAGCATAGCGCAGATGTGCTGGAAGGAGATTAAGTTCTAACTTTGGAGCTTTCTCAATAGATGGATTACGAGGGGTCAGAGTAACAGGCTTGTTCAGCTCCTCAAATTTTCCTAACCCATGGATATAGTTGCAGGATACATCAAGCACTTGCTTAATTTCTTCCCTCGTTTCATCTTCACTACCTTCTTCATTCTCAATTAAGACTCGTTCGAGAGGGTCAACAGGGATCATATAATGAACCAATGGTGCAACATTGCTTTCCACCACATAAATCATAGATAGCTCTTCATAGTGGGCTGGTAATTTGAGTGCTTTATATACATTAAATACCTCCACTCGATCACCAACTCTCATCGTCATCTTCCCTTCACACACATCAATAATAGCTCGGCCTGTGGCTAAGAAAGGACGCCCCAAAATAAATTGGACTTCCTGATCGGGCTCGTAATCTAGTATAATAAAATCAGCAGGGAATATGAAAGAAGCCACTTATACTAGCACATCTTCAATCACTCCTTCAGGATGAGCAAGGGAGCGATCAACCAACTGTAAGATTACCGTTTGTTGGGCGTGGCTAACCCAACGCCAACTGTCTAAACATAGATAGCGGCATCAAATTAATGCTCGCCCCAAGATCACACATAGCTTGCCCGACTGCTTGCTTACTGATCGAGATTTGGATAGTGAAACTACCCGGATCCTTTAATTTCTAAGGTAGTTTGCTTTGAATTCTTGAGCTACATTCCTCAGTGAGTGCTACGATCTCAAACTCAGTCAGCCTCCTTTTATTGGCCACAATGTCCTTGGTGTATTTGGCATATTTGGGCACTTCCTGCAAAATGTCTACCAGTGGAATGTTAATTTGCACCTGTTTCAAAAGGTCAAGGAACTTTTTGTACACGACATTATCTTTCACTTTATGCAACCTTCGAGGGAACGGAGGAGGTTGCCTTGCAACCACTGGTGGGGGTTGCTCAACCACCGCCTCTTCAGCTGGCTTCTCTGTCTCTTTTGATTTGTCTGATGTTGATTCTATAGTGGTTGGCCTCTCATTAAAAGTTACATGATTTCCCTTCTTCGACAGGACCTCTTCTAATTGTCTCCCATTCCTCAATGATACGGCATTAATGGATGCCTTAGGATTAGCCTCAGTGTTACTTGGGAGAGCCCCCACTGGTCTGGTATTTTTGGCATTGGCAAGTTGCCCCATTTGGCGTTCCAAATTTCTCATTGCTACGGCTTGGGCCTGTTGATCAACCATTACTTTTTGATTGAAGGCTTGTTGATCAACCATCAATTTCTTCATCATCTCCTCAAGGCTAACTTGTTGTTCAGTCTGAGGTGGTCTGTATTGTTGTTGAGGTGCTTGCGACCGAAATTGATTCTGAGTGCCTTGATTTCCACCCCAAGAGAATTTTGGGTGATTCCTCCAGTTGGGATTATAAGTGTTCCCATATTGATTCTCCTGACCCCTATTTGCATTACCCATAAAGCAGACAGACTCTGGATTAGCTGGGTACAAGTCACTAGGGTGACCCTCTCCACATATTTCACAAAATACTTGAACCTGTTGCACTGGATGGGCTTGTTTCTTGTTAATAACCAAGGTCATCTGATTGACTTGGTTGTCCAGCGTGGAAATCTGCGCTGATAATGCCGAGACGACATCTAACACGAGAACCCCTGCAGACTTTTGTACTGTGTGTCTGCCCATCTCTCCTTGCCAATCCGGGTTGCTTTTTGAGAATTTGTTTAATAATGCATAAATTTCATCAAAGCTTTTCTCCAATACTTGACCTCCAGCTGCAACATCTACCATAATCTTTGTTTGGGGATAGAGCTCCTCTATGAAGGTATGAGCTAACACTTTGTTGGTCTGAGATGAGGATAGTCTCTGAGTAGCCCCTTGAACCTTTCCCATGCTGAATATAAAGATTCTCCTGCTTTCTGTTTAAAGGCAACTATCTCACTTCTAAACTTTGCAGTTTTGCCTGAAGGGAAAAACCTTGCCAGGAATTTTCTTGCCAAATCATTCCATGATGTAATGGAATTAGCTGGTTCTGCCTTTAGCCATCGCTTAGCTTCGCCCAACATAGAGAATGGAAACAATGTGAGCCTCACATAATCTGGAGTGACCCCGTTAGTGATATAAGTATCACTAATCTCCAAAAAGTTCAGAATATGCTGCTGTGGATCCTCGTGTGGAAGACCCAAAAACTGCCCGTTTGCATGAAGTAGCTGGATCATGCTCTATTTCAGCTCAAAGTGCCCAGTGATTCTGGGTTTCACTATACTGGAGGTAACATTAGCAATATTGAGCATTGCTACCTCCTGAATAGCCATATGTTGCTCCTCTGCCATGTTCACAGGAAATTGAACGAATGCCTGAATATTGTTTGTATCCCTTGCTTCCCTCAACCTCCTGTGAAATGTTCTCTCAGGTTCAGGGTCAAAGCCGTCGAGTCTATCCTGTCTTCTGACCCTACGCATTCAATCAAATTTCCTGAGATTAGAGAAACAATCAAGTAACGTTAGACTAGACAAAATAAACAATTAAAGCAAAAACTAGAAAGTAGTCTATATTCAAGTCCCCGACAACGGAGCCAAAAACTTGTTGCTCCCAAACGCACAAACAAGTATACGTGGTCGACAAGTAATATAATGATAAGTTGAGTGTCGAACCCACAGAAACTTGTATTAAACTACTCACTAAATCACTAAAATTGTTATTCAATCCGGTCAAAATCAAAGTCCAAGAGTATGATTATATTAAACTAAAATTGTAAGTAATAACTAAATTATCAAGTAACGAGTTGATTGTTGTGTATTCAATAAACAAATATTCCAGGGTTGTGATTGCTTCACCATTCGTATTGTATTCTAATTAACTCTCCCTTTCGTATAATTCACTCATGGTTGCTAATTAATCGATAATTGCTCTCATAGCCTTCTCCCGAAGTACTACTCANTCTAATCTATACACGGCTTTCCCAAGCATAGCATAGATAGTAAATAGAACCTAACTGCTGGCCAGACAATTAAGCAATTAAACACAGAATTGAAGAAACAATCATATATTGGTGAATTAAAATCAAGGTCAAGCTAATGTCAAACAACAATATTCATGGCTAAATCACAACCCCAGAACAATGGGTGTTTAGCCACTCATGATATAATCAAACAATTGCATAAGTGTTGCATAAATTGAAAATACTAGAATAAGATGAAGAAAATTGAGAGTTCTCCGCTTCCTAACGATTCCGTGTGTGTTTTTCCTCCAAATTGGCGTCAATCCCCTCAAAAATATGTTTAGTCTTGCTTTTATACGTGTTGGGTAGGTTTAGGGTCGAAATAACCATGTCCCGGGCTAAATAGGAAAAGTTCCTGCCACCGGCGCCCACCAGGGCGCTGCCTAAAAATCCCATACTGCCTCCAGCGCCACAGGTGGCTCAAGGCGCTGCCTGTGGCGCCCAAATGCTCAGCTTTCCCCGTTTCGTTCGTTTTGGCTCTCTTTTTTGCACGTTTCGCCCCTAATTGCTCCCGGATCGTTCCTAAACATAAAAACACTTCAAATTAGTATAAATCATCACATTTAACGTCTAACATTCACGAAACAAAAGTAAAATATAGGGCGATATACATAAAAATATATATACTTTAGGCTACACATCACTTACATTGTGTTTGGACGCGCAATATGTTCTTAACCCACCTTCCCTCAGTTTATTTTCCTGATACCATACTGTAGTAATTCCGAACAAATTTTCTTTTCAGGAGTTTTTCTTCACGATCCTGTTACTTTTGTGGCACTACTTAGACCTGACCTCTTCTCGTACAAGAAAAGCGTTGTACGGGTTGAGACACGGGGCATTTGCGTTGGACACACGCTCTTGGACCAAGGACTAAAGAAGTAAGTACTTTCATCTGATCATCTCATGCAAATCTATCTTAGAATCCAACTCCATTCTTTGTTGGATTGTAACAATAAATCTTATGTAGGTGGAATACAAGCAATCCGTGGACCGAGTGTTCTCCAGTTTCAGTTGCATGGACAGTTGATGCGGACGAAGTTCTGAATTATATAAAGAAAACTTTAATTAAACCTTGAATATCATATGATATTGAGGAAATTGAGGAATACATTTTCTGACTATTTCTAACAGCTATTGCTTTTGGTCCTCTTTATCTCTTTTGTTCCTTATACATTTGATAAACCGCAGTTGTGGGGATGTAGAGGGCTTTATTTAAACTGTATTCTGTTGAAGCTGAAAGTAAAAGAATTTATCCACTTTATGATGATGAAATCCATTGGTTCTTGGTCTGCATTTGCTCCGTTATCTAACGTAAGAGAATCTTTAATTTTTATTCACATGTTAGAGTAGCTACTAAGCGTATTTTAGAATTTGTAATAGTTTGCAAATTAAAACTGATAAAAGTAAACCCAAAATTCAAATTTTAGTCTTTTATATATAGATTAGGGGCACTGAAGTGACATGTCATGTGGCATCCACCTCATCAAATATCAATAACATGTAGGATTGGATATCCACCTTGGACAAACTTAACAGAAGAAGAATATATTTAAACAAATAGTATTACAATAGGAGTATATTTGAATCCAAAGTATAACGAATGATATATTTAAAATTTTCTCATAGTACAGAAAAGTATTTGACCCTTTGCCGGAAAAAAAAAAAGAGGAGAAAAGAGAAAAAGAAACATCCCTTTTCAACCATACAGATTACTTGCTTTTACATATACATCACGTTAGTGTGTCAAATACGTATTGCCAGGTTGATTGGCCTTACCTAATTAATTGCATCTTCAAGGAGCTCAAAATGAAATACCAAGGACGCGAAAGTAACGTCTTAACTTATACTTTCTAATTAAAGAAAAGCTCTCATTTGTTATCTTATCTTTCCTTTTTCCTTTTTTCGTTTTTCCCCTTTGAGAAAGTCCCCAGCAAAGTCATTAATTTTTCCCACAAAAAGAAACCTTTTATCACCATCAAAATTACTTATGTTATTCTTTTTTTTGTTAAGATATGTAAGTTAAGAGAGAAGAGAGTAGTTTAAAATTGATGGACGAACAACAAATCATAAGAACTTTTCAAAAAGAAACTCAAGAAACTTAACGTAATTTTGTATAATATTAATTAAATAGTAATATTTATCAAATAGGACTATCCATCTAAAAGCTTCAAATTAGGAAGTAGATAATTGTAAGTGCAAGCTACCGACTCTTTCTTAAAAAAAAAAAAAAACTGGGAAAGATAAAACATTCTCTCTCTAGAATGAAGCTTCCTCTAAGTGAAATCTGCACATGGGCAGGAAATCGAAAGCTAGAGGGGAGAGAAACAAGGGCAAGGCACTGTCACAAATGGTGGAAAGCAAACTGTACCACAATCAACAGATGCGTAGAAAACACGGAGCATCAATGTACTTCAAGGTATCGTACCACCAAAATTGTCGCAAGCAGGTATGGATCACACACTAACTCGTCGTAATTCAATTGGTAGAGATGAGAATTGCCTGGCGCAGAGCAGTGTGTAAAGTTCATGGGAAAATATGGTAGAAGAAAAGGCGGTGGAGGAAGTAGGGTTGGGAAAATCACTAAATGCTATGAATTCATGGAGTAAAGTAGTAGAGCCAATACCTACGACTAAGGGATTCGATTTATGTAGTGAGGAAGTGACCAATCAAAATGTCAAAATTACAATTGATGATATGGAGGATGAAGTTGAGTATTGGAGATCAACAGTGTTTTGCTGTGTGTTGGGATCTAACCATCCATTGTCAGTAATGGATGGGTATTTTCGGAGAATTAGGGGAAACATGAGAATTGACAAAGTGGCACTCGTCAATAAGGGAGTGTTCCTTGTGCAATTTTCGACTGAAGAAAGTAAAATCAAAACTGTCGAAGAAGGAGTCTAGATGTTTGATAAAAAGCCAGTTGTTATTAAACTACAGAAACAAGACATTGACATGAAGAAGGAGACCATTGATAGAATTCCTATATGGAATAGGCTCATGGGATTTGATATCAAGTATTGGAGAAAGAGTGCTCTCATGAAAATTGCAGGCATGGTGGGAAATCCACTTAAGGCAAATAGAGCTGCAACACATAAAAAGCGACTAACATTCGCTAAAATACTTGTTGAGGTGTCAATTAACCAGCAATATCCATCAAAAGTCATATTTGAAAATGAATATGGAAAGATTATAGAGCAAAATGTTGTTTATGAGTGGAAGTCAGTGCTTTGTGCCACATGTAACAACTTTGTGCGTGAGAAACATGAATGCCGGAAATACATGAGGAGGGAGGAGGCCAAGGAGCAACAAGGTCAAAATGAAGTACAGAATGATCAACAAAAAGAAGACAGGGGGATGGGGCAGGAATGACCTAAGAGCACTACTAGTATTGTAGGAATGAAGGAGTAAAGACAAAGGAAGTCATGCAAGAGATACGATAGAAAAAGAATGGACCTGAGGAAGGAAATAACCATGCTAAAATTGCTAGAGGAACTGGGAAGAACAATAAGACCACATCATCAAGAGAGGTGAATCTGAAGCTAGGGAACTTTATGCAACACTAGCATAAAAAAACGAGGAGAAAATAAAGTCTGATAGGAACATAACAAGATCATCTAGCCCTGGAGATAAGCAAGATGTAGTGTGACCCAACAATAGGAAGGGTGGGGGATACCCTCTCCTAATAGATAGTATTGGTTGTCGGAATGTCAGGGGCCTTAATAAGCTAGCAAAGTAGAAATAAGTAAATCTAGTTCTGTATAATGTAAAGGTTGGGTTATTTGGGTTCCTACAAACAAAGATTAAGAGGGCAAAGGCTTAACGAGGTTCTCTTAATTTTTGTAATGGTTGGTCTTTTAGCACAAATTTGCAAAAGCATCTGGGAAGTCATATGATTACAATGGAAATATCTGATATATGAGGTTGGCCTGCTCAAAGTTACTGCACAATTAATGCGCTGTGAAGTAAAGCAAAGAGGTACCGAAGAGCAGATGTATATTATCGTTGTCTATGGGTTCAATGATCAAGCTCTTAGGAGAGAATTATGGGAGGATATAAGAAGATTGTATAATCAGATACATGAACCAAGGGGAGTAATGAGTGATTTCAATTTTGTCCTATATAGAGAGGATATGATTAAAAGACTAGTCACTATGGCACAAAACAAAGGAGTTTAGGAATTGTGTATAAACTTGTGACCTACACGACCTCAAGTCCACACGGTCCTATTTCACTTGGAATAATAAACAAGAAAGTGTTGACACAGTCATAAGTAAGATAGATAGAGTATTAGTAAATAGTGAATGACTGTCTCAACTCCCTACTTCCACAGTTCATTACATGGAAGATGGGCTATATGATCATAGCCCTGCTATTATCAGCTGGGAAAGAGGAGGCAACATAATGAAGAAACAATTCAAGTACTTTAATATGTGGAGTTTAGAACCAGACTTCATGACAAAAGTGGTGGGAAGCTAGCAGCTGGAGATCACATAGACTAAGAAATATCAATTGGTGGGGAAATTGAATAAGTTGAAAAGATTTTTAATGAATATTAACATGAGCAAGTTTGGTGAGGTGGAGAAGAAATCAGACCAAGCAAAGGAGGAGAGAAAGTTCGCACATGGGTACAATAATTGGGAAGAAGCTAGATGTCAATTTCTGAGGCAAAAAAGTAGAATGCAATGGGCAATACAAGGTGATCAAAATATTCTTTCATAGTTTTATGAAGTCCATGAGGAACACAAATAGTATATTTTCAATAAGGGATGTGAATGGGGATAACATTACAGAGGTGGAGAGGATTGCAAAAGCATTCACTTATTTCTACACTACTTTATTGGGTACAAGCAGATGGGGTAGAGATCATGTTTGTAGTAGTTTAGTGAAAAGGGGACCTGTGATGACTGAAGAGAGAAGGAAGATATTGGAGTCTGCATACACAGAGAAGGAGGTGAAACAGGCCTTATGGGCAATTGCAGGGGATAAAAGCCCTGGCCCGGATGGATATAGGAGCCAATTCTTCAAAGATAGTTGGAGAATAACAGGGAATGACCTAACTGCGGGGGTGTTGGAGTTTTTCAATACTGGGAATCTACTATATGTGCTGAATAATACAGTAATCACCCTTGTTCCAAAAGGCACACATGCAGACTCTGGAGGTGACGACAGACCTATAGCTAGTTGCAATACTGTCTATAAGGTTATATCAAAGATGTTATGCTAGAGATTAAGGAAAGTGCTGCCTGAAATAATTTCAGCAAATCAAAGTGCTTTTAGAAGGAAGATCTATTGCTCAAAAATTCTAATTTGTCAGGATTTAGTTCGCCTCTATAACAGGAAGAACACTACAAAAAGTTGCCTTATAAAAAGTGATCTCAAGATAGCTTATGACTCAGTGAAATGGGGATTTATAGAAGAAATGTTGTATGCACTTAACCTTTCCTAAAAATTCATTCGATGTATAATGACATGTATTACAACAACACAATATAAAATTGCTATAAATGATGGCATATATGGAAACATTACAGGAAAGAGAGGACTAAGACAATGGGACCCAATATCCCTATTGTTATTTGTAATATGCATGGAGTACTCTACAATAATAGTGAGGTTGGTGGATGAACAAGAAGGATTTGCTACTCTACAAAGTGCAAGGGGCTGAAACTGAATCATCTCTGCTTTGCAGATGATGTACTGAAAGGAGATTTCCAAGCTATAGTATTGATGATAAGAGGATAGCAAAAGTTTCTCTAATGCATCTGGACTCACCGAAATGCTGCTAAATCAAATATTTTCAGTACCAGCATGGATGAACAATGCTTGAATGATTTGTATGAGCTCACAGGGTATAAGAAGGAGGCACCACCATTCCAATATCTTGGGGTGCCCATATCACCAAAGAAGATATCAGTAATGGACTGTGAAACATTGGTGGATAAGCTGACTATGAAGGTGAAATGCTGGGGGTGATAGCAGGGAGAGTGATGCTGCAATGTCACGACCCCAATTCTCCCTTCATGAATTTGTCGTGATACCACCTAGTCCCTACGACTAGGTAAGCCTAACACTTCCCGAAAAATTAAATGAAAGCATGAACATTAATAGCTATCAGTAACAATAATCTAAATAAGCAATTGAATGCCGCTTGGCATATACAACTATCAACTTCAAAAATGTACAAACACTCCCAAGACCCGGAATACTGTAAGTCACAAGCTACTAAGAAGTCTTAACTGTTCTATACATCTTTTTCTATAGAAAAGAGGGAAAAATGAACATAAGGGGATAAAAGAGGACTCCGAGGATCTACGGGTGTGGGCAGATGTACCTTGAAGTCTCCGATAGCAGCTACTACGACTAGTAACGAGGCTGGTGAGATGAACCTGGATCTGCACACGAAAAACATGTGCAAGAAAGGGCGTGAATACACCACAACGGTACCCAGTAAATGCCAAGCCTAACCTCGGTCGAGTAGTGACGAGGTCAAGTCAGGGCCATATATATATATATAAAACTGAAATTTAACGAGTAAGAAGTCATAGAAGGTAACAACTCAGTACACCGAAATATAACAAGGGATCTCCCGAGATACCGTCTCGTAGTCCCAAACGTAAATATGCAAGGGGATCTCCCGAAATACCGATCCGTAGTTCCAAAGTAAATATGCAAGACAGAGGGGATCTCCCGGAATACTGTTCTGTAGTCCCAAAGTAAATATGCAGAACAGGGGGATCTTCCGGAATACCATTCCGTAGTCCCAAAGTAAATATGCAGAACATGGGGATATCCCGAAATACCGTTCTATAGTCCCAAAGTAAATATGCAGAATAGGGGGATCTCTATGAAGACCGTTCCGCAGTCCCAAAGTAAATATGCAGAATAAGGGGATCTCCCGAAATACCGTTACGTAGTCCCAAAGTAAATATGCAGAACATGGGAATCTCCCGGAATACCGTTCCGTAGTCCCAAAGTAAATATGCAGAATAGGGGGATCTCCCAGAATACTGTTCTATAGTCCCAAAGTAATTATTCAGCCCAAACAATAGAATTCAATAATTATAACACGAAAATCCTACGATTCAGCCTAAGCACAAGTTAAGAAAGAAACATGTGAATTCACTAAACATGTTGCACGCAGTTCAGATAAATAGTTAAGGCAAGTAGGCATGTTATTCTAGTCTAACAGGGGTACTACACATGCTGATAAGATTCAAATAAGAAGGAAAACAAATTATTACTTAATAGAAATTAGGTTTTTACAACAATCAGCCAGTGTACGTACTCGTCACCTCACGTACACGACGCTCATATATCAAAAACAATAACAATCCTAAGGGGAGTTCCCCCACACTAGGTTAGGCAAGCCACTTACCTCGAACCAAGCTCAAATCAATCCGAAACAATGCTCTTTCCACGAAAATCCGACTCCGAATGGCCTAAATCTAGCCAAAATCAATTACATAACATAAATACAACTACAAGGAACTAATCTAGCTACTGAAATCAAAGCTAAAGAAAGAAATTGGAAATTCACCCCAAAAGCCTCCCCGGGCCCATGTCTCGGAATCGGGTAAAAGTCACAAATTTGATACCAAAATCTCGATCAAAGCCCCAAAATTCGGCTTAAGAACATTTCTAAAATTTTCCCAATTTTACACCCAAATCACTAATTTAATGATGAAATTAAGGACATATCATGGGAACTAACCAAAACTAGGTAAGAATCACTTACCCCAAACACCCATGCAAGAATCTCTCCAAAAATCTCCTTCTACCGAGCTCCCAATTCAATTTTGTGATATGAACTCAAAACCCTCGTATTTGAATCTTTTTTCTGCCCAGGTACGCCTCCTTCGCGAATGCGGAGCAGCCTCACGTTCGCGAAGCACAAATTTCCTCAGACCAAAATTCCTTTCTACGCAAACTCGATCAAACATTTGTGAACGCGAACCTTTATTGACCCCTCTCATCGCTATCGCGACTGCACTCCGCGAACGCGTAGACCAGATGAATGGGTCCCCAGTTGCCTCTTCTCTTCTTCGCGAACACGTTTCCCTACTCGCGTTCGCGATGCACTCTCCTCCGAAACCTTCACATACGCGTCCTTTTCTTTGCGAACTTTGCCTCCAGGTACACTTCGTGAACGCGAGACCTGCCTCACGAATGCGTAAGAGGAAACCAGCAGCATCAAAAACCAGTAGATATCAACTATCACTCAAAGGCCAATAATGATCCATTAACCACTCGGAACTTACCCGAGGCCCTCGGGACCTCAACCAAACCTACCAACAAGTCCCAAAACATCATACGAACTTAGTCAAACCCCTAAGTCACCTCAAACAACATCAAAAACACGAATTACACACGGATTCAAGCCTAATGAAATTTGAAATTTCCAAATTATACAAACAACGTCGAAACATATCAAATCACGTCCGAATGACCTCAAATTTTACACACAAGTCAAGAATGACACCACGAACCTACTCCAACTTCTGGAAACCCAATACGACCCCGATATCAAAATTTCCACTGCCGGCCAAAATTTCAACTTTCGCAAATTCAAGCCTAATTCTACTACGGACCTCAAAATCACATTCTGGACGCGATCCTAAGTCCAAAATCACCTAACGGAGCTAACGGAACCATCAAAATTCAAATCCAAGGTCGTTTAGACACAAGTCGACATCTTGTCGACTTTTCCAACTTAAGATTCCGATTAAAAGACTAAGTGTCTCAATTCACTCCGAAACTACTCCGGAACCGAACCAACCAACCCGGTAAAATATAACACAATTGTAAAGCACAAAAGAAGCAGAAATAGGGAAAACAAGGCTATAACTCTCAAAACAACCGGCAGGATCATTACATCCTCCCCTTATTAAACAAACATTCGTCCTCGAACGGGTAAAGAAACATACCTGGAGTCTCAAATAGATGTGGATATCTGCTTCGCATCTCTCGCTCGATCTCCCAAGTGGACTCCTCCACATGCTGACCTCTCCACTGCACCTCCACTTAATCTATATCCTTTGACCTCAACTTCCGAATCTGGCTCTCCAAAATGGCCACCGGCTCCACCTCATAAGTCATATCATCATCCAACTGAACCGTGCTAAATCCAAAACAGGGGATGGATCGCCGATATACTTCCAGAGTATAGAAACATGAAATATTGGATGCATACTCGACAAGCTAGGTGGCAAGGCAAGCTTGTAAGACACCTCCCCTATCCTCTGAAGTACCTCAAAAGGCCCAATGAACCAGGGGATCAACTTGCCCCTCTTCCCAAACCTCATAACACCCTTCATGGGTGATACCTTCAGCAGAACCTTCTCCCCTACCATGAAAGACACATCACATACCTTCCTGTCCGCATAACTCTTCTGCCTGGACTGCGCTGTGCGAACCTCTCCTGAATAAATTTCACCTTGTATAATGCATCCTGGACAAAGTCTGTACCCAAGATCCTAGCCTCACCCAGCTCAAACCATCCCACCGGAGATCTGCACCGCCTCCCATATAAAGCCTCGTACAGATCCATCTGAATGCTCGACTGATAACTGTTGTTATATGAAAACTTTGCGAGTGGCAAAAAATGGTCCCATGAACCCCCAAAATCAATGACACAAGCGCGTAACATGTCCTCCAATATCTGGATAGTGCGCCCGGATTGTCTGTTTGTCTGAGGGTGAAAGGTTGTGCTCAACTCAACCTGACTAACCAACTCTCACTGCACGACCCTCCAAAACTGCGACATAAGTTGTGTGCCTCTATCTGAAATGATGAAAACTGGGACACCATGAAGGTGAACAATCTCTCGGATGTAAATCTCAGCCAACCGCTCTGAAGAGTAAGTAGTACCCACTGGAATGAAGTGCGCGGACTTGGTCAACCGATCCACAACCACCTAAATAACGTCGAAATTCCTCGAAGTCCGTGGGAGCCCAACTACAAAATCCATGGTTATCTGCTCCCACTTCCACTCTAGGATCTCTAACCTCTTAAGCAAGCCACCCGGTCTCTGATGCTCGTACTTAACCTGCTGACAGTTGAGACACCGAGCCACAAACCCAACTATATCCTTCTTCATCCTCCTCCACTAATAGCGTTGTCTCAAATCCTGGTACATCTTTGCTACACCTGAATGGATGGAATATCGCGAGCTGTGGCCCTCCTCAAGAATCAACTCCCAAAGCCCATCCACATTAGGCACACATATCCAGCCATGCATCCTCAACACGCCATCATCGCCAATATTCACATCTCTAGTATCACCTCACCGAACTCTGTCCTGAAGGATAAGCAGATGGGGGTCATCATACTAACGCTCCCTAATACGATCATAAAGAGAAAACCTAGAGTCCACACAAGCCAATACCTGTCTCGGCTCCGAAATATCCAATCTGACAAACTGGCTGGCTAAGGTCTGAACATCCAATGCTAAGGGTCTCTCTGCTGCTAGAAGATATGCTTAGATCCCCAAACTCTCCGCTCAGAAACTCAAAGCATCGGCCACCACATTGGCCTTCCCCGGGTGGTACAAAATGGTGATGTCATAATCCTTAAGCAGCTCCAACCATCTCCGTTGACGAAAGTTAAGATATTTTTGCTTGAATATGTGCTGCAAACTCTGGTGATCGGTGTAGATCTCACAAGGCACACCGTACAAATAGTGTTGCCAAATCTTCAGGGCGTGAACAATAGCTGTTAACTCAAGATCGGGGACATGATAGTTCTTCTCATGCACCTTAAACTATCTGGACATGTAGGCAATCATCCTACCGTCTTGCATCAACACCGCGCCAAGACCTATCCGCAAAACACCACAATATATGGTGTAAGACCCCGAACCTGTAGGAAATACCAGTAGTGGGGTTGTAGTCAAAGATGTCTTGAGCTTATGAAATCTCTCCTCACACTCCTCTGTCC
The DNA here is from genome assembly GCA_005239505.1 of Nicotiana paniculata. Lineage (NCBI taxonomy): Eukaryota > Viridiplantae > Streptophyta > Magnoliopsida > Solanales > Solanaceae > Nicotiana > Nicotiana paniculata. The sequence continues at coordinate 47,389 of ML343867.1, read as the reverse complement.
ACCTGAACAGAACACCATTATGGGTCAGCCTGGTCATATGTGCTGCAATAGATGAGAATCCCTCTATGAAACGATGGTAATACCTCGCCAACCCAAGAAACTACGGATCTCTATAGCAGATGATGGTCTGGGCTAACTCTGCACTACCTCCACCTTCTTCGGATCTACCTTGATCCCGTCATCGATACTACATGACCTAAGAAGGCCACTGCATCTAGCCAAAACTCACACTTAAAAGTTTTGCATACAACTTCTTTTCTCTCAAAGGGTGAAGCACAATCCTTAAGTGATGCTCATGATCCTCCCGAGTATGCGAGTACACCAGAATGTCGTCAATGAACACAATGATGAAAGAGTCAAAATAAGGCCGTAACACACTGTGCATAAAATGCATAAAGGCTGCTGGGGAACTGGTCAGCCCAAAAAACATAACAAGAAACTCATAGTGACCATATCTGGTCCTGAAAGCAGTCTTTGGGATATCTGGCTCCCGAATCTTCAACTGATGATAGTCTGAACGTAAGTCAATCTTGGAAAACACCCTGGCACCCTGTAACTGATCAAATAATTCATCAATGCGAGGCAATGGGTACCTGTACTTCATGTAACCTTGTTGAGCTGGTGATAATCAATACACATACGCATAGAACCATCCTTTCCCCTCACGAGCAAGACCGGAGCACCCCAAGGTGACACACTGGGCTGAATGAAGGCCTTATCAAGCAACTTTTTTGACTGCTCCTTCAACTCCTTCAACTCAGGAAGAGCCACACGGTAAGGAGGAATAGAGATGGGCTGAGTGCCCGATAACAAATCAATGCCAAAATCAATATCTCTATCGGGCGGCATCCTCGAAAGATCAGCTGGAACACATTTGGAAAATCCCTCACTACTGGAACTGACTCAACTGTAGGGGTATCAATACTGACATCTCTCACATAAGCTAAATACGCGTCACACCCCTTCTCAACCATTTGTTGAGCCTTAATGAATGAAATAACCCTTGGGGGAGTATACTCTAAGCTACCCCTCCACTCTAATTGTAGTAAGACTGGCATAGCTAGTGTCACAGTTTTAGCGTGATAATAAAGAATATCATAATAGGGCGACAACCAATCCATGCCCAAGATAACATCAAAATCTACCATGCTGAGCAATAATAAATCGGCTCTGGTCTCAAAACCACTAAGAGAAATCAAACACGACTGATACACGCGGTCCACAATAAGAGAATCTCCCACAGGAGTAGACACATAAACAAGGGAACTCAAAGAATCTCGAGATATTCCCAAATGTGGGGCAAAATAAGAGGACATATATGAATACGTAGAGCCTGGGTCAAATAGTACCGACGCATCTCTATGACAGACTGGAAAAATACCTGTAATGACAGAGTCAAAACCAACTACCTCTGTGCGAGCCGGAAGAGCATAATACCTGTCCTGTCCTCCCCCTCTAGGTCGACCTCGACCTCTCCGGCCTCTACCTCGAGCTGGCAGGGCAGGTGGGGCAGTAGCTGGTGCTGGAAGCATAGCTTGAGGACCTGGTGGAGAACTTGGTGGCTGAGAAGTTTGTGGAGGTGCACCCCTCCTAAGTCTGGGGTAATCACTCAACAGATAGAGAGTATCACAACAGTCAAAACAACCCCTCGGAGGGTGCGGCTGCTGTGATAGGCTCAGGCTAGGTCTGCTGGACTGTCCGTAAATAGCACCCCGATCAGGAGGCATACTAGATACTGGCGGTGCATAATAAGGCTCCTGGGGTCTAGACGGAGCTGGAACACCAATGGCGGTTGGAAGAGCTGAATGAACAGGGCGAATCACATAACCCCTACCATGGCAAGCTGCTGGGGCACGAGCTTTAGAATAATAACTAGTCTCTCGAGACCTCTTGTCCTCTCTCTCCTCTCTGTCCCGGGAAAGCATGCCCTCCAGTCTCCTGGCAATATTCACGACCTGCTGATAAGAAATATCCATCTCCAACTCCCTGGCCATACTGGTCCTGATACTGGGGTGGAGTCCCTCAATAAAGCGACGAAACCTCTCCCGAACTGTGGCAACCAAGGTCGGTGCATGTCGAGCCAACTCACTGAAACGGACTACATACTCTGACATAGTCATAGAACCCTGGCACAACTACTCAAACCCCGCGAGCCATGCATACCTGAGGCTCTGAGGAACATACTCTCTCAAAAACATATCCGAGAACTGAGTCTGTGAGTGAGTCTGCTTCGTCCTGATACTTAGCTCATAAGCATGTCACCACTGATAGGCTTCTCCTTTAAGCTGGAAAGCGATGAAAGAAACCCCACTCGTCTCCGCTATGCCCATAGTACGGAGAATACGATGACACTTCTCTAGAAAACCCTGATCATCATCTGAAGCCAATCCGCTGAAAGTAGGTGGGTGGTACTTCTTGTACCTCTCAAGTCTAAGTTGCGCCGTCTCTGAAGCGGTTTTCCTGGTCTCATTCTGAACCGGAGCTACCGGCGACATATGAATAAAATCTGGGGCCCGATCAACCTAGACCCTCTGTTCAGGAGTAGAGGCTGCGGGAGTTTGTGGCCCTCCCCCGACCTAAGATGTGGCGGGAGATAGTGGGATCAATCCAGCCTGAGCTAAGGTGCTGAACATGCTCATGAACTGGGCTAGAATTTCCTGGAGGGCTAGTGCAGCAATAGGAACCTCCGGTGCCTTCCCTCCAACTGGAGCTGCTGGGGGCTCCTCTGTCGCAGCTCCCACAAGTGCTCTGGTTACATCGCATGGTCTTCCTCTACCTCGGCCCCGGCCTCTGGCGGCTCTAGTAGAGGGCTCGGGTGCCTGATCGTCAGATCTCCCGGTACTGGTCCTCACTATCTATGAGAAAGAATAGAATAGAGAATTTTAAAACATGATGCCAATAACTCGCACGACAAGGAAATCAAAGAAGTGTGATTGTTCCTAACAGTTCCACAGACTCCCGAAGATAAGTACATACTCCTCTGTACCGATCCGCGAGACTCTAATAATGCGACTTATGACTTACGATACCTATGAACCTAGAGCTCTGATACCAATTTGTCACGATCCGAATTCTCCCTCCGTGAATTTGTCGTGACGCCACCTAGTACCTACGACTAGGTAAGCCTAACACTTTGCGAAAAATGAAATGAAAGCATGAACATTAATAGCTACCGGTAATAATAATCTAAATAAGCAATTAAATGTCGCTAGTCATATACAACTATCAACTTCCGAAATGTACAAACACTCCCAAGACCCGGAACACCGTAAGTCACAAGCTACTAAGAAGTCTTAACTGTTCTATACATCATTTTCTATAAAAAAAGAAGGAAAACGAAAATAAAGGGATTGAGGGTACTCCGAGGATCTGCGGGCGCGGACATATATACCTTGAAGTCTTTGAAAATAGCTACTGCGACTAGTAACGAGGCTGGTGAGATGAACCTGGATCTACACACTAAAAACATGTACAGGAAAGGGCGTGAGTACACCACAACGATACCCAGTAAGTGCCAAGTATAACCTCGGNATATATATATATATATATATATATATATATATATATATATATATATATATATATATATATATATAAAGTAAAGAAAGGTAGAATGAAATATCGCAGTAAAATAAAGACTAAAATTTAACGAGTAAGAAATCATAGAAGGTAACAACTCAGTACACCGAAATACAATAGGGGATCTCCCGAGATACCATCTCGTAGTCCCAAATGTAACTATGCAGTGGGATCTCCCAGAATACCGATCCGTAGTCCCAAAGTAAATATGCAAGACAGGGGGGGATCTCCCGGAATACCGTTCCGTAGTCCCAAAGTAAATATGCAAAACAGGGGGATCTCCTGGAATACCGTTCCGTAGTCCCAATATAAATAAGCAGATTAGGGGGATCTCCCGGAATACCGTTCCGTAGTCCTAAGGTAAATATGCAGAATAGAGTGATCTCCCAGAATACCTCTCCATAGTCCCAAAGTAAATATGCAGAACAGGGGGATCTCGTAGAATACCGTTCTGTAGTCCCAAAATAAATATGCAGAACAAGGGGATCTCCTGGAATACTATTCAGTAGTCCCAAAGTAAATATGCAGGCCAAACAATATAATTCCATAATAACACGAAAATAAGAAGGACAAGTTAATAAAGAAACATGTGAATTCACTAAACATGTTGCACGCAGTTCAGATAAATAGTTAAGGCAAGTAGGCATACTATTCTAGTCTAACAGAACACATGCTAATAAGGTTCAAATAAGAAGGAAAACAGGTTATTACTTATTAGAAATAGGGTTTTTACAATAATTAGCCCATGTACGTACTCGTCACCTCACGTACACGTCGCTCATATATAAAAAATAGTACCAATCCTAAGGGGAGTTCCCCCACACAAGGTTAGAAAAACTCAAATCAATCCGAAACAACGCTCTTTCCACAAAAATCCGACTCCGAATGGCCCAAATCTAGCCAAAATCAATTACATAACATAAATACAACTACAAGGAACTAATCTAGCTACTGAAATCAAAGCTAAAGAAAGAAATTGGAAATTCACCCCAAAAGCCTCCCCGGGCCCACATCTCAGAATCGGGTAAAAGTAAAAAATTATGAACATTCATTCACTCACGAGTCTAACCATACCGAATTTACTGATATCAGATACCAAAATCTCGATCAAAGCCCCAAAATTTGGCCTAAGAACGTTTCTCAAATTTTCTCAATTTTCCACACCAAATTACTAATTTAATGATGAAATTAAGGACATAATCATGGGAATTAACCAAAACTAGGTAAGAATCACTTACCCCAAACATCCACGCAAGAATATCTCCAAAAATTGCCTTCTACCGAGCTCCCAATTCAATTTTGTGATATGAACTCAAAACCCTCATTTTTGAATATTTTATTCTGCCTAGGTACGCCTCCTTCGCGAATGCGGAAGCACCCTCGCGTTCGCGAAGCACAAATTGCCTCAGACCAAAATTCCTTTCTATGCGAATGTGATTAACCACTCGCAAACGCGAACCTTTACTGACCCCTCTCATCGCGATCGCTCGCGCCTCTGCGAATGCGTAGACCAAACGAATGGGTCCCTAGTTGCCTCTTCTCCTATTCGCGAACGCGTTCCCCTACTCTCTTTGAGATGCATTCTACTCCCAAACCTTCTTGAATGCGTCCTTTTCTTTGCGAACGCGAAGAACAATTTCTCCTTAGCCTCCAGGTACACTTCGTGAACACGGGACCAGCCTCGCGAATGCGTAAGAGGAAACTACCAGATATTAGTTATCACTCAAAGGCCAATAATGATCTGTTAACCACCCGGAACTCACTCGAGGCCCTCGGGACCTCAACCAAACCTACCAACAAGTCCTAAAATATCATACGAACCGATTCGAATCCTCAAATCACCTCAAACAACATCAAAAACACAAATTACATGCGGATTCAAGCCTAATGAACTTTGAAATTTCCAAATTCTACAAACGACGTCGAAACATATCAAATCACGTCTGCATGACCTCAAATTTTACATACAAGTCACGAATGATACCACGAGCCTACTCCAACTTCTGGAAATCCAATATGACCCCGATATCAAAATTTCTGCTGCCGACCAAAATCGTAAAAGTTCCAACTTTCGCCAATTCAAGCTTAATTCTACTACGGACCTCAAAATCACATTCCGGACGTGCTCCTAAGTCCAAAATCACCTAACTGGGCTAATGAAACCATCAAAATTCAAATCTGAGGCTGTTTACACACAAGTCGACATCCGGTCGACTCTTCCAACTTAAGCTTCTGATTGAGAGACTAAGTGTCTCAATTCACTCTGAAACCACTCCGGACCCGAACCAACCAACCCACTGTCGCGCCCCCTTTTTACTCATGAAGATAGGGTTTATGACATTGGTTGGGACAACTCATTCCTTTTGGGAAAGGGGTTTTCATATTTTGAAGAGTCGCCACTAACGATTTTAACGGTGTGTTAGGGCACCTAAAGGGTTCAATTACAACTACGTTGCTAACCAGAGGCTTGGGTAAGGTCTTGAAATTATCCTAAGGGGAAGGTGTTAGGCACCCTCAGTATCCACAAGTGTGGTTCCCGGCCAAATAGTTTCGTGAATTTGTACAAATAGCAAATAACAAGTAAAGGTTCAAATAATAGGGGATTTAAGTCTTAAGCATGCAGATGTTTGAAAATAGTAAAGGAGATTAGACTTTGAAAAGGATTACGAGCTAAGCATATAAGAGGTGTCCTAGGTTTATAATAATATGGATCACATCAATGCAATACCCGGCAATCACTTCTCGAAGAGGGCTACACGTGGTATTAGCCCACCGGTCGTCATATCCATATTCTACCCTTCACACCCCATAAAGGTGATTAAAGCGCGTGTTGGTCACAGATTCTATTGCGTGCTATTACCCGTCCCATCCTATCAGTCATGGAGGAGGTTAGGACTACTATCCTAAAAGGGAGGTACTAGGCATACCCTCAGGTTTAAAGGGGTAAGATTCTAAGGCGACAAGCAAGGAACATATAGGGATGTCGTAAGTGGGAAACACATAGGAGCATAGAGGAGGCTCAGATTTTTCCTCCGCAGATAATGCATATGATTAGCACGACTCAAACACATATAAGGGAAGTGCTATTAATTAAGATCCTAAGACATGGTATCTAGGTGAATTCAGAAGATAAACAAATAGGCAGACTTGCCTTATAACTCAAGGGAAACATGCTCTCAATCAATTTGACTACTGATATAAAAGAAAGACCTATTAGTGTTAAGCAGCACACACAAGAAAGATAGATTTCAGATTTTGGAAAAATTAGTTACCTAAGGCTTGCTTAGGCGAGGGCAGCATATGTTAACAAAATTATTAAAGGAACTGTTGCAAATTATTACTTAAACATGTTGTTCTAGGTTGCAGAACACAGAAGCATTACCAATTGTTTTTAAAGAAAATTGAGTGGGGTTGTTATACCTTTTATACAACAGTAGTTAGACTAAATGTAGTTAAGTGATTAGGGCCCTATAACATGATATGTAATGCACAGATAGAGATGCAGAATGATGCGTATGTAGAATTCCTAAGCATGATTTATAAATGCTCGATATAATCATGGTTTCAGAAGATGCTAAAATGATAATTTATTTTAATGTTGTTTAGCCTAAGACAATATTTCTAATCGTACATGGCAGTGTGGAACATGACAATAGAAAATACCATTTATTAGCAGGATATTTCTAAGTAAAAGTGAACATGCTGAAACAGTAGGCATGAGACCTATTAAACATGATTTCTAATGCATGAATTTTAACACATGAGCCTAAACAAGATCTCTATTGCACAGATAGGAGATAAAATCAAACAACATGGTTTATAATGCATGAATTTTAACACATGGGCCTAAACATGATCTCTATTGCACAGATAGGAAATAAAGTCTAATAGCATGATTTCTATCCCTTTGATAACTAATGCATGCGTAGCTACCCCTCCCTTTTCACTATCCATCCCCTGAGTTGTTTACAGATTATTACATGCCAGGCAATTATGAATTACACAACTAAAGGAAAATAAGAAGTTACTTATATAGGGATGCCTTCAATTAGGCCCAGATCTTCCAAACTTCACTACCTTATAGTATTGCATAGCCTTTTCATAATACGGATGTGTTGGAGTTCAGAGGGTACTCAAAGGGTTCCCAAAGCAGTGATCATACGAAGGGGGATGAACTTAGACTTCTAAGAGTGTGTGAGATTACTTTTGTTTAAAAGGATTTAAGTAAGGAACAGTTTGAGAAAGAGCAAGTGAGAAAACAATTTTTGAAGAAGGAAATGGAAACTTAACATCACAAAGAACCAAGGATAGTCCAACAAACACAAACAGGGGTAATGAGATTAGGGACAAATACAGAGCATGTAAGGGCATACATACATCAGGCAGATAAGCACACAGACATGCAATCAGGAAACTTCTAAGGGTCTAGAGGATCAGGGGGGGTACAGTGCTAGGTCAGATTAACACCGAAGGCCATGGTTAAACTAATGTACCAGTCATAGGCATGTAAGAAGTAGGTTCTAAGTATACAGAAACAAATAAAGCCTAATTTAAACATGCAGAGGGGACTTTAGGATCCTAGATATATGCTGAAAAAATAAGTAAGCAAGTTAGAAACATGCTGAATCACAACAGTAAGGAAACATGTGGGTTTGAAGACTGAAATATAAATTAGGACATACCAGTGAAGTGAAGAAAGTAATAACACAAACAGGAAAGTAGGAGAATGCACAATAGCTAGCCTTGGCCTGCAGCCAGCTAACCTAGAGTAGTGGTAATTAGCACAGAAGGAAGAGCAGAGACTCTTTTTAATTGTGAGAGAGATTTATTTAAACAGATTAGTTCGTGTGTCTGTGTGTGTATGAATAAATTATATATAGTTTAGAAAAGCAGGCAAAGGAATAAGGTAAAAATAATAGTTCAGTAGTAACTATAGAAATAATCATCAATTAGAGTTAATTTAGTATACAGACTTCCTTTAATTAAGGAATCATACCAAAACGGTAACAAGTAGTGGCAAAAAAAGGAAAGGAATCAAGTAAAGTGTATATAACTATAGAAATAAACACAATTAGGATCCAATCAATACAAGTATTCCCCACAATTAAGGAGTCACAGTTCAAACGGATACTACAGTAGTAAAGAAGGAAAGAGAACTAATTTGAAAAACTGATTTTAATCGCACAAAGAGTATTAAGAATAGGGCATGTAATTAAGGCTAGGTACAGAATATATTAATTAAGGAAAGCATATAATTAATTGACAACATACTTATACGTAACAGAAGGTAGAAAATAATTCTGAAAATTAGTAATCATAGGGAATCAGTTATCAAATCAGGCAAGTGTCACACAAATATGCAAAGTTAGTAAACAGTTATAAGGAAAAATACACAGAATCACAGTTTTAAGGTTAATATCATAGTTCTAAGGAAATAGAGAAGATAACACTGAGAATAAGCAGGTAATTAACTAGAATCAGGACCATAAGGAAGAACAGTATCAAACATGAGTTAGGATTTCGTATAGAGCATGATATAATCAGGAATAATCGAACACAAAAACCTTAACAAGCAAACATAAGTAAGAATCACAGAATCGTAGGATGTTTATGAGAAACACACCGATCAACTAAACACAACAACCAAGACGAACTCAGAACCCTAAAAATGAGGTTTTTTTAACAGAATAACTCGAGTAAAGAGAGAATGCTTAATCAAACATTTAAAAATATACTGAGAATCATAGGTTAGTACCAAAAATCAGAAGAGAAAGCGTTTTTAAATGGGTTAAGAAACCCTGGTTGAAGATGAAGCGTTATTTTAGAGAAATCAGAAAACCTTTAAGGAAAATAATAAAGAGCCCATAATATACACATATCTAGGTCATATCTAAAAGAAAATCAGAAAATACCAGGGGTTAGGGTTTCAGAGAGTCGAAAAAACAAGGAGAGCCTTAAAGATGTTGCCATCGTTAGTCGGAAAAGCCATGGCTCTCACTCAAATGGCCGGAGGAGGCCGAAAGATGGTATGAGGGGCCATAGGTAGGAGCTGAACCACTCTAGGCTCGCCTGAGGGCCTTAGGGTGCCTTAGACCGGTGTAGGGTGAAGCAATAACCAGGAGACAGTGAAAAACCACACTTTCTGGTGAGGGAACTAGCCGGAGAAGACGAACATACGCCATCGGAGGTGGAGAGATAAGGGAAGGTTCTAAAGAGAACCAGAGAGAGATAGAGAGAGAATTGAGAGGTTGGGAAATGAGGGGTCGGAGGGGGTAGTCTTTAGGGTTATTAATGGTAAGAGTTAATCTGGTCCATTGATCAAATTTGATCAATGGTCCAGATTACACATAGGATTGGGTCGGGTGATTTTAATGGATTGAGCCTGGGGTCTTGGGTTAATTCGATTGGGTCTTGGGCTGGTTTCAATTGGGTTGGGGTCAGATAAAATTAGTCTATAACTTAAATAGAAAGGGGCTAATTGTCAAATACACAATTTAAATAGATAAATAATTAATAAAAATAACTAACAATTACATAAAATGAAATAAAGGCTAAATAGGTGAAATTAAGGTAATTAACTAGTTTTTAAAATATAAAACGACTATTTATTGAATTAAAATAGCATACAATGTACAATTAGGCTATAATTGCAAAATTATTGTAATTATAGCCAAATAATGCCAAATTGGCTAATTTGTGAAATAACTAAATCCTAATAGGATTAAAAAAATGATATATTGAGCTAAGAAATATTTTGAAATTATTTATAATATAATTTATGAATAATTATTGGATATAAAAATATTGAATAAATTGGATAAGAATATGAAAAATTTCGGAAAAAATACCAGTTATTATAAAGAATGATTTTGGAGGTATATATACAAATTTTTAAATAATTTGAGAGAAAACTGGGTATCAACAGCTGCCCCTCTTTACCCGGGAAGGATGGAAGAGTTGTCGGGTAAAGATATGAATGGCCAATTTTGACCGAGTGGGAATAGCTTGAAAAGTTCAGGTCGCACCCTGGTTCCTAAGCTGCCTACATATCCTTGGTCTTACAGGAATCAAGCCATATGTAGTTCCGGGGTCATCGGTGAAGTATACCGATGAAATCTTACAAGAACGAACGCCAAGTACAGGGTTAGATGGGCAAACGGCTTACCGGATAGTTAGGAGACCTAGAGCGAAACCGCTCCCGCCTGGATGGATGTCGCTTTCCGGATTACCTGCAAACAAACAATACAAGAATATATTGTGCGTAATTTAAACATAATGCAAATTCCCGTTGGACGATGAATGATGTATTTGGACGATTAAGGATGACGTCTTTTGACCATGATGTCCTGGGCCATGAATTGCTTGATGCAGGATTCGCAGGCCATGAAATGATGTTCTTGGGCCATGAGGATGGTGCCTTCGAACCATGACGCCTTTGAATAATGATATGCAAAATGATAAAAAGAGATCTTCAGGCCATGACATGGTGTTCTCGGGCTATGAAGATGGTGCAATCCGAACGATGATGCCTTTGGATAGGTTGGCAATATTTCAGCCCATGAAGATGCAATAGCATGATGCTGACAAGACAGAGCTTAGTCTTGTGAATTTAAAAGGGCAGAGCTTAGCCCGAAAAGAAGCGAATGATAGAGACATGGGTTGCTTTTGAAAAGTAAATGGGAAATAACGTTTAGTCTCGGAAGGCAGAAAGGTAGCCTTATGCAAGATGCAGATGCAGATGGAGATAGCGTTTAGTCTTAGAAGGCAGAAAGGTAACCTTATGCAAGATGCAGATGCAGATGCAGATGCAGATGGAGACAGCGTTTAGTCTCGGAAGGCAGAAAGGTAGCCTTATGCAAGATGCGGATGCAGATGGAGACAACATTTAGTCTCGGAAGGTAGAAATGTAGCCATATGCAAGATGCGGATGCAGATGGAGACAACGTTTAGTCTCGGAAGGTAGAAAGGTAGCCTTATGCAAGAATTATTTAAACGACAATAGAAATTCTTAGCTGGTGTTAAATGGCGGTAGAGCATTGTGATAATGAAGCATCGTTTGTGCTGATAAAAAATGTTGGCGTGTGCGATGAGTTTGAGGAATAATGTCTGTAGCGGATAATATGTTTTGAGGCTTTTGCAATTTGTGCCTGCATCCAAAGAAAAATCGTGAGTTTTGTAAAGGGGGAAGGTTAGTTCGTATTCCCGCTGGCTCTGCTCGGCTCGCTTGCTTGATCATGATGATACTGTCTGTATCATTGGGGTAGCGTTTGCTATACAATCTGTTTCATAAAAAATAAATATGCATGATTTTTTAATGGTGTAATATATAATCTAAAATAGTTTTCAGATGAGCTGACGACGTGACACGGTTCGAGACATTGCGACTTCTTCCGCGCCAGAATTTTGAGGGTCCTCCTCAAAATTCTGCCCCAGTTTGCTGGGTGGATGCCTCTAACTGCTGCTCGTGCCGTGACTAGCTGAACTTGCTCCTCCTTAAAATTCTGCCCCAGTTTCCAATTACGGGGAAAAATAGATTTTTATTAAATTGTGACCAAACCCGTAGGGCTGCCTACGTATCCCCTCTTAAACGGGAATCAGTTCAGGCGTAGTTCAAATTACATCATTGAGGAAGCATAAAGATTACACATAGTAACGCTTGACTACATCTAAATTGATTGGCTTGGGCCAGACTTCTCCTTCCATTTTTGCAAGTATAAGTGCTCCTCCTGTCAGCACTCTATGAACCACGTACGGACCTTGCCAGTTGGGAGAGAACTTCCCCTTGGCTTCATCTTGATGCGGAAAGATTTTCTTTAACACCAGCTACCCTGGTGTGAATCACCTCGGCTTGACTATCTTGTTGAAGGCCATGGCCATTCTGTTCTGATATAGTTGACCATGACATATTGCATTCATTCTCTTCCCGTCTATGAGGGATAGCTGCTCATAACGGCTTCTTACCCACTCTGCGTCGCTGAGCTCAGCTTCCTGTATAATTCTTAGAGATAGAATCTCTATTTGGCAGGAATCACAGCCTCTGTACCATAAACGCATATAGGGAGTTTCCCCTGTTGATGTGCGGACAGTGGTGCGGTATCCCAGTAAGGTGAATGATAACTTTTCATGCCATTGCTTGTGCCTTTCTATCATCTTTCTTAGTATCTTCTTGATGTTTTTGTTAGCGACCTCTACGACTCCATTCATCTGAGGTCTATATGCTGTGGAATTCTTGTGTTTGATCTTGAAAGTTTCACACGTAGCTTTCATCAAGTCACTATTGAGATTAGAACCATTGTCGGTGATGATTGACTCGGGAACTCCGAACCGACAAACAATGCGATCCCGGAAAAAGTCGGCCACGACTTTCTTAGTAACTTCTTTGTAGGAGGCCGCTTCGACCCATTTAGTGAATTAGTCAATGATGACCAAAATGAACATGTGGCCACTGGAAGCGGCCGGCTCAATTGGTCCAATAACGTCCATACCCCAGGCGGCGAACGATCATGGTGAGCTTGTTGCATTGAGTTCACTTGGAGGCACTTTTATCATATCCCCATGTATCTAGAAGCGGTGGCACTTCCGAACATACTGGATGCAGTCTGTTTCTATAGTCATCCAAAAGTAATCAGCTCGGAGTATTTTCTTTGCTAAAACAAAACCGTTCATATGTGGGCCAAAGGTCCCTGCATGAATTTCTTCCAGAAACTTTGATGTTTCCTTCGCGTCATCACACCTTAATAAACCCAAATCAAGAGTCCTCCTATACAAGAATCCTCCTCTGTGAATGAAATTGTTGGACAATCTCCAAAGTGTGCGTTTCTGAGTGGAATTTGCAAGCTCGGGGTATTCTCCTTTTGCCAAGTACATATCGATGTCATGAAACCAAGGATTTCCGTCTGATTCTTCTTCGATATGGGCACAGTAAGCTGGATGATTATGGATTTTTATGGGAATAGGGTCGATGAAATTCTTGTTCGGATGCTGGATCATTGAGGACAAAGTAGCTAATGCGTCGGCGAACTCATTCTGGATTCTAGGGACGTGCCGGAACTCTATATTTATGAACCTCTTTCTCAATTCCTATACGTGGTGCAGATATAGAAGTATCTTAGAATTCTTTGTTTCTCATTCTCCTTGTACCTGATGTACCAATAAGTCTGAGTCACCAATCACTAACAGCTCCTAGACGTTCATGTCAATGGCCATATTGAGCCCCAAGATGAAGGCTCATATTCGGCCATATTGTTGGTGCAAGGGAACCTGAGTTTGGCGGATATCAGATAATGCTGACCGGTCTCTGATACTAGTACTACTCCAATACCGACTCCCTTGAAGTTTGCTGCTCCATAAAAGAACATCCTCCAACCATCATAGGATTCTGCAATATCTTCTCCTATGAATGATACCTCCTCATCAGGAAAATATGTTTTCAGGGGTTTGTATCCTCCGCCTACGGGATTCTCAGCAAGATGGTCTGCCAAAGCTTATCCTTTAACTGCCTTCTGAGTCATGTAAACAATGTCGAATTCGCTCAGCAGGATCTTCCACTTGGCTAGCTTGCCAGAGGGCATGGGCTTCTGAAAGATGTACTTTAATGGATCAATCCTTGATATGAGATATGTTGTGTAGGCACAGAAGTAGTGCCTCAGATTTTGGGCGAACCAAGTTGGAGCACAACAGGTACGCTCTAATAGAGAATACCGGGCCTCATATGGAGTGAACTTCTTGTTGAGGTAATAAATCGCGTGTTCCTTCCTTCCTGTTTCATCATGCTACCCCAGAACGCAGCCGAAAGCTCCATCTAATACTGTAAGATAGAGTAGCAAAGGTCTGCTTGGCTCGGGCGGTACTAGGACTGGCGGTGTTGACAAATATTCCTTGATTCTATCGAAATACCTTTGACAATCATCGGTCCATTTGGTCGCAACATCCTTCTTCAACATCTTAAAGATTGGCTCACAGATGACTGTAGACTGTGCTATAAACCGGCTGATGTAATTAATCCTCCCCAAGAAACTCATCACGTCTTTCTTGTTCCTTGGTGGTGGTAACTCTTGAATGGTGTTGACCTTGGTCGGATCCAATTCTATTCCCCGACGGCTTACACTAAATACCAGAAGGAACCCCGAATGCACACTTTGCGGGGTTTAGTTTCAGATTGTATTTTCGCAACTTATTGAAGAACTTCCCTAAATTCTCCATGTGATCAGCAGCTTTCTTTGATTTGATAATGACATCATCTACGTACACCTCGATCTCTTTGTGAATCATGTCATGGAATATGGTGGTCATGGCCCTCATGTAGGTGGGCTCTGCATTCTTTAGACCGAATGGCATCATCTTGTAACAATACACTCCACATGGCGTAATGAATGCCGTTTTCTCAGCATCTTACTCATCCATCTAGATCTGGTGATAACCAGCGAAGCAATTCACAAAGGACTGCAATTCATTCTTGGCGCAGTTATCAATCAGAATGTGTATATTTGGCAACGGGAAGTCGTCTTTCGGACTGGCCCGTTTGAGATCCCGATAGTCAACGCAGACTCTGACCTTCCCGTCCTTCTTTGGCACAAGTACAATGTCGGCTAACCATGTCGGATACTCCAGTACCCGGAGAACTTTGGCATTGATCTGCCTGGTCACTTCTTCTTTGATTTTCAAATCATGTCGGGTTTAAAATTTCTGAGCTTTTGTTTCACTGGTGAAAACATTGGATTAGTTGGCAGTTTATGAGCCACAATAGACGTGATTAGACCAGTCATGTCATCATACAACCATGAAAATACGTCCTCATACTCTTTTAGAAACTCTGCGTATTCGTTCTTTTCTGATGGTGACAAATGAATGCTGATGCGAATCTCCTTGACATTTTCTGAATCTCCCAGGTTTATAACTTCAATCTCATCCAGGTTGGACTTAGGTATTTTCTCAAAGTTCTCAACTTCTTTGACAATCTCGTCAGGTATGTCTTCCTCTTCTGAATCAATGTCCGTTTTCCGCGTTGTCTCATTGCATGTCACAGTCATCAGTTCATCAAGACAAATAATAGTAATGTTGTATAAGTAAAGCAATGAGAGAAAAATGATAGCAATAAATATTGATTCATAAGAAAAATAAAAAAATGCTTTTGATAAATTGTATTTCGAACATTGAGGATATTATTGCAGGAATTGAAAAATGCGAAAAGGGAAAATCATTTTAGTAAATAAAACAGTAAGTAATGCTTGTTTTAGCCTTGCTACCCCGGGACTCGTCGGACCCTGGATCTTGTGTGAGATGATGATGATGCTAGAATGCACGAAATAACCTTTGGGGAGGGGAATAAATAAATAAAGAAAGAGGAAAACAAAAACAAAAGTAGCTAAGTCAGTGAGGATTATGAAAAGTATTGCGGTATTTAAACACATAGTGCGGGAATGTAAAGCGTGTCCTAATTTGGGGACCTCTTTTGTGCCCGAGGTAGGCCTATCAACAAGTTGATTTGGAGAACTTAGATGCCAAAATGCCTCATTTCATTAATGTAGAAATAGACGAATCCAAAACGACACTAAAATAGTAAGTAGGAAATAAAGTCACTAATGGCCATTGGCCTTATTACATTTTTAGAAAAATAAAGACATTCCTATCTACTTGGTCCTAGAAGGACCTTCCCCAGATTCGGCATTCTACTTTCTTTTAACAGCTTCCCCAGCTCGCGAAGTCCCAACAGCAGATAATTTCTGGCTAGGTATCCCTCTGCAGCTCCCTCAACCTTTTGACAATCTTCAACCCTTTTGATAAACTTTTCTTCCAAATCGATTATACCTCGTTCCAAATAGCCTAGACTCTTGTTGGAACTAATAGCCATGTCCTTCCATTCCTCGATCAGTCTTTTGTTGGACTCATGTATCTTGTGGTGATCATTCTCATTTTCCCGGATCCTTTTACGCAACTGGTTGAACTTGACTTGTGCTTCAGCCCTTTCATCTACAACCATGTGACCTCTGACCACCCAGATCTTCTTCTAACCAACCCAGATAGAAAGGGGTATAACCGACATGATACCTGTCCGGCTCGATGGTGTCTTTCTCAAGTATAACCTTGCAGCGCCATAGGTGCTGAAAGTCGGCTCGGAGATGGCTCATCTTCTCGACCCTAGGGATGACATGTTTCCTTCCTTCCTGCCTCATAACTCGAAGAGGGACGTAAGGGTATGTCCCCCTTAGACCAATCAGTACCAGAAATGATGCGTCTCGGGATCGAATGATGAACTCATCCATTGGAAACCATTCGAACATCCATTGAACCTGTTCTTCAGTCAGGTTATCAAAGAGCTCGACCTATCCTTCAGCATCTTCGGGTTGAGCGAACATGTCAGGGATATAGTTCATTCGCTTTGGGTGATGGAAAGTGATGTGGCCATCCCACATTCGGCGGTGGATGTCCTGTCGATATTCCCCCTTTTGGAGATGTTCTACAAGCCAGAGTTGGAGTAACAGATTGCAACTTTCGAAATGCTTTGCTCCTTGTTGACATTTTTCTAAAGCCCGGTACATATCTGCAACGATCATGGGCACAATGCTGAAATATTTCCCATTTAAACCTTCCATTATGGTCTTAGTTTGGCTAGCCTGGTATGGATCATTTATTTCTTCATCGGGAACACGATCAATCCCAAAAATCAGACCATAAACACGAACACTCGACGATGGACGTGTCCCAGAGAGGTGATAACAAACTCGTCATGGTAGGTACGGTATGATTTGCTATATCCATACCATTCGTACAAGTAGTCAAAAGGAATGTATGAATCCTCCAGACATACCAATTTCGCGTCCTTTTTCAGACCCATCATTTTGAGGAAACTTCTGCCTGTGCGGTTTTCAGGCATCAGGAACCCCGGAGTTTCCCATACTAGGTTAGCCAACCCTCCTATCTCTTCTATCAACGGTACCATTTTGATGTTCCCAAAGCGGAACACAGATCTTTCGCGATCCCAGAACAGGGTAGCCGCCTTTACTATCATTTTGTTAGGCTGGATGTCCAAAAGATATGGTATATTTCCCAAGTGTTTTCTGACAGTAGCTTTGTTGCTAGAGTGTAGATCCTCCCACCAACTCAGCAATTTTGGGTGGATGTCGGAGACCATGCCGAATCTGGGGACTTCGTCCCTCATTTTTTTTTCTGCAAAACAAATAGGTTAGGCCCTTACCCCCACCGGACTCGACTATTTAACATTAATAATTAGCAAGAAGCATTTAGTTCTCCAAATAAATGCACAGAACGTGAGGGCGTCCGTTTGGGTTTAGGGAAATCCAGTGGACTTTTGGATAAGGTAATCTTAAAAGCTATCGTGCGGACGACACTTTAGCTTGACTAGGTTTGACCATGATGCATGCAATAGTTCAAATGAGTAAGGTTTCTATGGGGTTTTAGACGGGTACCCTTGAGCAGACAACTCAAGGGGGAAAGGCACGGAACCGTCGACTGCGCCGCTGATCGACTGGTTTTACCGCTAATAAGCCTCTCCGAATTTAGGGGGTGATAATATAGGAAGGGCGCAACCACTCATCAAGCGTTGCTATTGTATTTTTTTTGGAACGAGTGGAGATTGAGCATGATTTATGCAATAAGTTTTAAAACAAGTTGTCACGTATTTG
The DNA here is from genome assembly GCA_005239505.1 of Nicotiana paniculata. Taxonomy (NCBI): domain Eukaryota; kingdom Viridiplantae; phylum Streptophyta; class Magnoliopsida; order Solanales; family Solanaceae; genus Nicotiana; species Nicotiana paniculata. The sequence goes on along the minus strand of ML343867.1, from coordinate 29,168 downwards.
CACGTTAAAGAAAGCGGTAAAAACGGTAATAATGATTTAATGAAGTTACAAAAAGGAAACAAAGAGACATGTCAGTTACGTTGGAAATAAATACTCGAAGTAAACAATTAATTACATGCAACGGGAATGGGAAAGGGTGCGAGTGTTTAAAATAAAGGCATAAATTCACAAAACAATTCGAAATGGTAAAAGCCTATAATCCCCAGCTGAGTCGCCATGCTGTCGCGCCCCCTTTTTCCTCGCGGAGATCGAGTTTATGACATTGGTTGGGACAACTCATTCCTTTTGGGAAAGGGGTTTGTATATTTTGAAGAGTCGCCACCTAGCGATTTTAACGGTGCGTTAGGGCACCTAAATGTTCAATTAAAACTACGTTGCTAACCAGAGACTTGGGTAAGGGCTTGAAATTATCCTAAGGGGAAGGTGTTAGGCACCCCTCAGGATCCACAAGTGTGGTTCCCGGCCAAATGGTTTCTTGAATTTTTCCAAATAGCAAATAACAAGTAAAGGCTCAAATAAGAGGGGATTTATGTCTTAAGCATGCATATGTTTGAAAATAGTAAAGGAGATTAGACTTTGAAAAGGATTACGAGCTAAGCATATAAGAGGTGTCCTAAGTTTATAATAATATGGATCACATCAATGCAATATAATCACTCCTTGAAGATGAGCTACATGTGGTATTAGCGCACCGGTCATCATATCCATATTCTACCCTTTTCACCCCGTAAAGGTGATTAAAGCGCGTGTTGGTCACGAATTCTATTGCGTGCTATTACCCGTCCCGTCCTATCAGTCATGGAGGAGGTTAGGACTACTATCCTAAAAGGTAGGTACTAGACAGACCCTCAGGTTTAAAGGGGTAAGATTCTAAGGCGACAAGCAAGGAACATATAGGACTGCAGTCAGTGGGAAACACATAGGAATATATAGGAGGCTCAGATTTTTCTTCCGCAGATAATGCATATAATTAGCACGACTCAAACACATATAAGGGCTGTGCTATTAATTAAGATCCTAAGACATGGTATCTAGGTGAATTCAGAAGATAAACAGATAGGCATACTTGTCTTATAACTCAAGGGAAACATGCTCTTAATCAATTTGCCTACTGATTTAAAAGAAAGACCAATTAGTGTTAAGCAGCACACACAAGAAAGACAGATTTCTAATTTTGAAAAAATTAGTTACCTAAGGCTTGCTTAGGCGAGGGAATCGTATGTTAACAGAATTATTAAAGGAATTGTTGAAAATTATTACTTAAACATGTTGTTCTATGCTGTTCAGAACACATAAGCATTACCAGTTTTTTTTAGAGAAAACTGAGTGGGGTTGTTATACCTTTTATACATCAGTAGTTAGACTAAATGTAGTTGAGTGAATAGGGCCCTATAACATGATATCTAATGCACAGATAGAGATGCAGAATGATACGTATGCAGAATTCCTAAGCATAATTTCTAAATGCTCGATATAATCATGGTTTCATAAGATGCTAAAATGATAATTTATTTTAATATTGTTTAACCTAAGACAAGATTTCTAATCGTACATGGCAGTGTGGAACATGTCAGTAGAAAATACCATTTATTAGCAGGATTTTTCTAAGTAAAAGTGAACATGCTGAAACAGTAGGCATGAGACCTAATAAACATGATTTCTAATGCATGAATTTTTAACACATGAGCCTAAACATGATCTCTATTGCACAGATTGGAAATAAAATCAAACAACATGGATTCTAATGCATGAATTTTAACACATGGTCCTAAACATGATCTCTATTGCACAGATAGGAAATAAAGTCTAATAGCATGATTTCTATCCCTTTGATAACTAATGCATGCGTAGCTACCCCTCCCTTTTCACGATCCATCCCCCGAGTTGTTTACCGATTATTACAGGCCAGGGAATTATGAATTACACAACTAAAGGAAAATAAGAAGTTACTTCTATAGGGATGCCTTCAATTAGGCCCAGGGGGTACAGTACTAGGTCAGATTAATACCTAAGGCCATGGTTAAACTAATGTACCAGTCATAGGCTTGTAAGAAGTAGGTACTAAGTGTACAGAAACAGATAAAGCCTAATTTAAACATGCAGAGGGGACTTTAGGATCCTAGATATATGCTGAAAAAATAAGCAAGATAGAAGCATGCTGAATCACTTGATATATAAATTAGGACATACTAGTGAAGTGAAGAAAGTAATAACACAAACAGGAAAGTAGGAGAATGCACAATATCTAGTCTTGGCTTGCAGCCGGCTAACCTAGAGTAGTGGTAATTAGCATAGAATGAAGAGCAGAAAGTCTTTTGAATAGTGAGAGAGATTTTTTTAAACAGATTAGTTCGTGTGTCTGTGTGTGTATGAATAGAGTATATATAGTTTTGAAAAGCAGGCAGAGGAATAAGGTAAAAATAATAGTTCAGCAGTAATTATAGAAATAATCATCAATTAGAGTTAATTTAATATACAAACTTCCTTTAGTTAAGGAATCATACCCAAATGGTAACAAGTAGTGGCAACAAAAGGAAAGGAATCAATTAAAATGTATATAATTATAGAAATAAACACAATTAGGATCCAATCAATACAAGTATTCCCCAAAATTAAGGAGTCACAGTTCAAACGGATACCACAGAAGTAAAGAAGGAAAGAGAACTAATTTGAAAAACTTATTTTAATCGTACAAAGAGTAGTAAAGAATATGGCATGTAATTAAGGCTAGGTACAAAATATATTAATTAAGAAAAGCATATAATTAATTGACAACATATTTATACGTAACAGAAGGTAGAAAATAATTCTGAAAATTAGTAATTACAGGGAATCAATTATAAAATCAGGCAAGTGTCACACAAATATGCAAAGTTAGTAAAGAGTTCTAAGGAAAAATACACAGAATCACAGTTTTAAGGAAAATATCATAGTTATAAGGAAATAGAGAAGATAACACTGAGAATAAGCAGGTAATAAACTAGAATCAGGACCATAAGGAAGAAAAGTATCAAATATGAGTTAGGATTTCGTATAGAGCATGATATAGTCAGGAATAATCAAACACAAAAACCTTAACAAGCAAACATAAGTAAGAATCACAGAATCGTAGGATGTTTATGAGAAACACACCGATCAACTAAACACAACAACCAAGACGAACTCAGAACCCTAAAAATGGGGGTTTTTAATAGAATAACTCGAGTAAAGAGAGAATTATTAATCAAACATTTAAAAATATACTGAGAATCATAGGTTAGTACCAAAAATCAGAAGAGAGAGCGTTTTTAAAGGGGTTAAGAAACCCTGGTTGAAGATGAAGCGTTATTTTAGAGAAATCAGAAAACCTTTAAGGAAAATAATAAAGAGCCCATAATATACACAGATCTAAGTCATATCTAAAAGAAAATCAGAAAATACCAGGGGTTAGGGTTTTAGAGAGTTGAAAAAACAAGGAGAGCCTTAAAGATGTTGCCATCGTTAGCCGGAAAAGCCATGGCTCTCACTCAAATGGCCGGAGGAGGCCGAAAGATGGTATGAGGGACCATAGGTAGGAGTTAAACCACTCGAGGATCGCCTGAGGTCCTTATGGTTCCTTAGACGGGTGTAGGGTGAAACAATAACTAGGAGACAGTGAAAGACCACAGTTTCCGGCGAGGGAACTAGCCGGAGAAGACGAACATACGCCATTGGAGGTCGAGAGATAAGGGAAGGTTCTAGAGAGAACCAGAGAGAACCAGAGAGAGATAGAGAGAGAATTGAGAGGTTGGGAAATGAGGGGTCAAAGGGGGTAGTCTTTAGGGTTATTAATGGTAAGAGTGAATCTGGGCCATTGATCAAATTTGATCAACGGTCCAGATTACACATAGGATTGGGTCGGGTGATTTTAATGTATTGGGCCTGGGGTCTTGGGTTAATTCGATTGGGTCTTGGACTGGTTTCAATTGGGTTGGGGTCTGATTAAATTAGGCTATAACTTAAATAGAAAGGGGTTAATTGTCAAATACCCAATTTAAATAGATAAATAATTAATAAAAATAGCTAACAATTACATAAAATGAAATGAAGGCTAAATAGGTGAAATTAAGGTAATTAACTAGTATTTAAAATATAAAACGACTGATTATTGAATTAAAATAGCAAAAAATGTACAATTAGGTTATAATTACAAAATTGTTATAATTATAGCCAAATAATGCCAAATTGGCTAATTTGTGAAATAACTAAATCCTAATAGGATTAAAGAATATATTGAGCTAAGAAATATTTTGAAATTATTTATAATACAATTTATGAATAATTATTGAATATAAAAATACTGAATAAATTGGAAAAGGTTTGATAAAAATATGAAAAATTTTGAAAAAAATACCAGTTATTATAAAGAGTAATTTTGGAGGTATATATATAAATTTTAAAATAATTTGAGAGAAAATTGGGTATCAACACCCGGTAAAACATAACACAGTTGTAAAGCACAAAAGAAGCAGAAATGGAGGAAACAAGGCTATAACTCTCAAAACGACCGGTCGAGTCATTACATGCAGGGAGAGTGATGCTGGTAAATGTTGTATTACTGACATACACTCTTACTGGTCGATCATTTTTTGTTACGAAAGAAAGTAATTAAAAGCATAATATGAGTATGTAGAAATTACTTGTGGGATGGGAAGGCTCACACGAACAAACCCTCATTGGTTGCATGAGATTTAGTGTGTAGAACATAGAAGCAGGGTGGACTGGGGATACATGATATTGATGTATGGAATGAAGCAATAGTAGCAAAGTATGTATGGAACATAGCAACAAAAACAGACAACTTATGGGTACGATGGGTGGATCACATATACTTAGAGGGGAGTGCATGGTGGCAGTACAAACCTCCTCAAGATTGCAGCTGGCATTGGAGGAAAATATGCACAATTAGAGACAAATTTGCAGATGGTTATATACACAACCACTGGCTAACTGCTACTAGGGAATATACACTAAGTAGTGGCTATAGCTAGAAGAAAGGGGCTATGGAGGACTGGCCTTGGATATGGTGGGTATGGAATGGAATGAACATGCCTAAGCACAACTTCATCAGCTGGCTACCCAAACGACTCCTGACAAAGGATAGACTGAAGCATATGGTAATTAGCCAAGACAATTTATGTGTGATATGTGGTAATGAAGAGGAGACAATTGAACAATTATTTTTAAATGTCAACTATTGAAAGAATGCTTGGGAGATATCCTGAGATGGTTGGACATTGGCATAACTAACACGGATTTTCGAAGAATAGACATAAGGATGACAAGGAAAGTTAAAGGAAGAATGTGCACGTCATTTGTGCTAGCAACATTAGTAGTTGTGGTGTACTACATCTGGAAAGCAAGAAATGCAGCACTCTGGGAATAAAAGGTCCTAAGGCCTGGGCAACTATGAAGAGCGACCAATATACTCTAGCAGGGCAGAGATTGGATCGAAACAATATACACTACTAGAAATTCGCTAATTAGTGACCACCAAAAGCGACCAAAATTGGTCTCTTATCTCAATATACCGACCAAAACACGCTCAAACACGTTTAGCGACCAACTTTGATCGCTAAGGTAAAAGGACCAAATGTTCAGTTCGGTACAATATTTTAATAACATAAATTTACCGACCAAAGTTGGTCTGTACATATAAATTACGATATTTTTTTAATTATTAAAATTTAAGACTTAGCGACCAACGTTGGTCTCTAAATTAAAATATATATTATTTAAAAAAAATATATTTAACAATCGGGGTTCATAAGCGACCAACTTTTGTCGCTTATTTTCAAGTTTTTAATTTTTTTTTGTATATTAGCGACCAAGGTTGGTCGCTAATTTTCAGGATTTTTTTTAATATAGCAGCGACCAACTTTGGTCGCTTATATCAAAATCTGGGTTCATTAGCGACCAAAGTTGGTCGCCAATATTTAATTTTTTAATTTTTTTTAGATAAAAGCGACCAACCCTGGTAGCTAATTTCCAGCTTTTTTTATAGGTAAGCGACCAAAGTTGGTCGCTTATTTTCAAGTTTTTAATTTTTTTTTGTATATTAGCGACCAAAGTTGGTCGCTTATTTTCAAGTTTTTAATTTTTTTTTGTATATTAGCGACCAAAGTTGGTCGCTTATTTTCAAGTTTTTAATTTTTTTTTGTATATTAGCGACCAAAGTTGGTCGCCAATATTTAATTTTTTAATTTTTTTTAGATAAAAGCGACCAACCTTGGTAGCTAATTTCCAGATTTTTTTATAGGTAAGCGACCAACTTTGGTCGCTTTTTTGGGTAATAATTTTGGCATAAAATGCCTGTTTTGGCAGCTACACCACCTGTCAGCATATCAAAATCCCTAAATAACAATATTCAATACATACAATACAATTTCAATACCAAAATCTCCACAACAACCCAACAACAACAACAACAACAACAATACTCCAACAACAACAACACAATTCAAAAAACACATTAAAACCAACAAATTAAAGTTTAACAGAACGAACGAATTAAACTAACAATACTAAGTTAACGCTTATTACAACTAGTTCAAAACCGGTTCTATTTGTCTAGTTCAAAGTATATAAAATTCAAGGAGTGTTTTGTACAACATCATTATCATCACCGTCATTATCATCACTGTCTGATGAACTTTTATCTACAAGATGGTATAGAGAAGGGTCTACTTGTCGAGGACGGGAAAAACGATCACGGGGAGGACAGGAGGAACGAGCACGGGGAGGACGGAAGGAACTCTCACGTTTAAGTCGAGCCTCTAGCGATGACTCACGAGACCGGGGAATTAGAAAATCTCCAGAAGCTAGGAGAGTTTTGAACTGAGCTTGCATGCCATGGTACTGAGCTTGCATGCCAAGGTACTGAGCATCTCTAAGATTTTCTCTTTCCTTGGCTACCTCTAGCTTGAATGTGAGCTTTGTCACAGTCTCCCGCATAGCGGAGAGGCTCTTCCCATGAAGTTGCTCACCTTACGAGAAAGTCCCTATTCCTTGCATTCCACACTTATAGCGATGGAATTTCTTAGTAGGAAGCCTGTATACCTTACCCATTTTGGACCGCCAGTAGCCTCCATCCATATTGTTTTATCATCCTCGCCCGAAGGTTGGATTGGCTCGCCCGACTCATTAGGTGGCTGACTACGTATGAATTCCTCCACGTCAGCTGTGAAGCGATCCTATAAGAAAAATTACATTGAATTAGTATTTCAGAATTTATATAAAAGTAAATCAAAATACTTAATGAAAAGTGAAAACTTACATGTACAGTCGAGCCTCGGCCCTCGGCCCACCTTTCTGGATCCGTCTCTTTTTTCTTCTTTACAATATGAGTCTCCTTGAATAGCTCATCTTAGTTCATTGGATGCCCCAACTTCTTTTCCTGAAAACTCATTAATTTTAGTTAATAAACAGAATAGATATACTTTGAAAATTAAAATAAATTAAGCAATTACGTATCAATTTTCTTTTTATTGTCCCTAGGCTGATCGCACCTCCAGTGTGCAAGGAGCCTCCCTTCTCAGATGCGTGAGCATTCTTTCCTTTTTCGCTCTTCTCTAAGAAATTTGCGGTAAGTCATTGCATTTGAAAATCCTCCCATAAATTTTGAAGCAACCAATCAGGATTCTGGTTCAACTGTCTAGCTTTGGAGAAACTATGCGGCAACTACTTGCGAGCATTGTGATTAAAATTTGCAGCCACTTCCGCACTATAGAGGTGTTCCTATACACACTTGCTCTATATTTCAAAAGTTAAATATTATATGGAAATATCATAAATATAAACAATTATACTGCTTAAAAGAATATTTATAACTTAAATTGATTGAAAATTTGCTCCTTCAGTGAGAATGGGAATTCACTCCAAGTCGCATAAGGGCCATCATAAATTTTTCTGGTGGATTTGGTGATTATCCTTGTAGTAATATTACTCGGGATGAACCTGCAATTTAACAAAATAAAAAACATTAATATCCTATTGTACAAATTTTACAAAACAATAAATGTAAAAATAACAAATAACTCTTACCCATCACCCTCAGGGACTATGATGATCCTGCCATACTGACCATAATGCACCTCCTCGTCATCATCAGCATCACCGTCCAAAGCATGTATATTAGAGGCATGTGTGTAAGGTGTAGGGGGTCAGAGCTACTATCTCGCAGGCAAAGGCCTGAAATAGATGGAGTCGATGATGAAGATAGTTGCGATCCCTGTGACTGCGACATAGCCGGATGTACCGCAAGTAGCTGTATACTGATGGCTGTGACCCAACTGGCTGTGACCCGAGTGGCTGTGACATGGATGGATGTGATCCATGTGGATGTGACATGGATCGATGCGATCCATGCGATGCAGATGGCTGCGATCCACGTGGTCGTAAGGCAGCTGGACTGTATGCCGGACGTATAGTCCTATGGACCTGTGATGAAAGACCTGGTGTCTGCACGAAGGTGTAGGGCACGTGATGTTGTGGCAACTCAGAATAGACCTGGGGTGGAGGATAAGACATAGGCACATGCATAGACATCTCTGAAGAGGGTGGAAATGATGGAGTATTATCTTCTACCCTCCTTTTTCCCTTCCTAACCTTTTCTCGACCCCGAGAACCAGTAGGGTCATTGTTACCTCGACCCTTGCCTGTCATCTACATAATATAATACATATTTAGATCGAAACATATAAGAAACTAGCTATAAAATGAGAGTTATTAAAGAAACCAACTTTTTAAAGCTCATCGACGTATTGTTCCTCGTCCGAGAATTCTTCTTCCTCACTAGTTTGAGATTCATCAATTGATTCTTCTTCCTCATTTTCTATAATTGTTAACTTCATTTATATAGACTTCTTCCAATAGGTGTTCAGGATGTTCCAAATAATTTTCTAAAAGTTCTTCCACTATTTGGTGAACTGTGGAGATATCGTTTTGATATGAAACATCTAACACATTCTCGACTTCCACCCTACCTATAGGCTTAGTTTTTCATGCAACCCACCAGTCGGACTTATTCCGGCGCAATGGATAAGGAGCATAATACACTTGCCTAACATTATGTGCAACTATGAAAGGATCATAGAGAGCATACTTCCTCGTATGATTAACCTCAATTATGTTGTATTGGTTGTGTACTCTTGTACCTCTTGTTGGATGTGTGTCAAACCACTTGCATCTAAAGAGTATCAATTTCTTATATGGCCAACCTGTATATTCTAGTTCAATTATTTCTTTGAGCACACCATAATAATCAATATCTCCAACTTGGTTGCCATCACCACCTTGAACCCACACCCCGCTGTTGTTGCTATTTTTATTTTTAGAGCAATCCTCTGTATGAAACTTATAACCATTCACAACGTACTTAGACATTGTTGTGACCTGAAGCCCAAGTCCCCAAGATATATCTGTCAAAAATTAATTTACACCATTATTTGGATCATTTACATACATATTGTTAAAAAAATTCATAAGTTAGCATAACTTCCAAACATTGTTTACCTACATAGTGTTAGAATATCATAAGGATAAACTTACAAATTGTTTGAACCACGTATCAAATCTCGTATATACAACATCATGGCCAAATTGACCCACGAAGTGACTGTGACACATCAAATATTTTTAGTAGTTGCATTGAGATGTAATCACAATAAATTTTATATTTTGATAACTACTAAATCAATACTTACTTGAGAAATGGTACAACTTCGGGAAAATTTAGCAACACATGAAGTGTAGCTGACTTGTACTCCATATCACTCAAACTTCTCTTTCTAACATCCTTATAACATCATCTTGGTTGATTGAATATGGACATAAGCGGATATAATAGATCATTCACACATTCGACCGTGTGCCTATTGGGCCTATTCCTAGCACATGTCACATTACTCTAAAAATAATAAGATAAAAAATGAGCAGTTTCCTTTGCAAGATAAGCTTCGCATATAGATCTTTCAATCCTATTCATCTGCTTAACAAATTATTTGCATTTGCCAATTGTCCTACATAATTTCAGGTTAGCCAAGAACATTCAAATAAAACAGAAAATTACATCAAACTTATAATGTTACCTCTCAAAGGGATACATCCATATGCATTGAACAGGCCCTCCAAGTCGTGCCTCATGTACAAGGTGGATTAGAAGGCGTTCCATCACATCAAAAAAAACTACATGGAAATATATTTTCCATCTTAGTAGAAGTTACACGAATGTTCTGATCCATATGGAGTAGGTTTTCTTCCCTTAATGTGGAAGAACACAAGTCTTTGAAAAACAAACTAATCTCTGTGATGGGTTTCCAGATTCTTTCAGGCNAAACCACAAAATGCAATAGGCACTAAGGTCTCCATGAAAACATGACAGTCATGACTTTTCAAATGGCTCAACTTCCCTACCTCCATATCAACTTTTTTTCTAAGATTCGACGCATAACCCTCAGGCATCTTCAATTTTGTTACCCAATCACAAATTTGCTGTATTTTCTCCAAAGTGAATGTGTAACTTGCTTTGGGCTTGAATATATTACCATTGTTTTCTGTCTGCAAGTATAATTCAGGCCGCCTGCAATATTCTTGTAAGCCCATTCTAGCCTTTGGGTTATCCTTTGTCTTACCTTTAACATCCATCACTGTGTTGAACAAATTGTCAAAATAATTCTTCTCAATATGCATGACATCAAGGTTGTGACGGAGAAGATTATCCTTCCAATAGGGCAACTCCCAAAATGCACTCTGTTTTGTCCAATTATGAGTAACACCGTATCCGGGAATCTATAAGCTGGAGCTTCAGTAACTTTACTGAAGTTCTGGACCCTCTCCCAAATTTCCTCACCTGAAAGTATCGGAGGTGGAGAATCATATTCCATTTTATTCTTTTTGAATGCATTTTTCATCCTTTTAAACTCATGGTCAGGAGGCAAGAATTAACGATGAAAATCAAACCATGATTACTTTAGGCCATGTTTCAAAGTGAATGCTTTACTATTTTCCATGCAGTAAGGACAAGATAGCTTTCCAGTAGTCATCCACCCAGACAACATTCCATACGCAGGAAAATCGTTAATTGTCCACATTAAATTAGCACGCAAATTGAAATTCTGCTTGGTTGATATGGCATATGTTTCAACACCATCGTACCACAATTGTTTTAGCTTATCAATCAATGGTTGCAAATATACATCAATCAAACTTTTCGGATTACGTGGACCTGGGATAATACAATTTAAGAATATATATGGACTAGTCATGCACAACTCGGGTGATAGATTATAAGGTGTAAGAAAGACAGGACAACATGAATATGGTGTCGCAGATACAGAAAAAGGCGTGAAGTCATCCGCACACAGACCTAACCGAATGTTCCTTGGTTCACTAGCAAAATCTGGATATGTCCTATCAAAGTGCTTCCAAGCTTCTCCATCTGAAGGATGACACATAACACCAGGTGGTCTTCTATTTTCAAAGTGCCATCTCATATGAGGAGTAGAACTCATCGACGCATATGACCTCTTTAACCTAGGTATAAGAGGTAAATAATGCATTTCCTTGATAGCAACCATATTCCCACTGGAAAGACTCTTGAAACGAGGCTTTTCGCAAAATTTACAACTATCTAAATTTGCATCATCTTTATAATATAACATGCAACCATCTTCACAACAATTAATTCTCATTGACGAAAGTCCTAACTTAGAAACCAATCTCTTTGCCTTATAAAAATCACCAGGTAAGTTGATATGAGGGTCAACTAGTTCGCTCATAAGGTCAATGAAAGAGTCCATGGCTTCTTGAGAAATATTCCAATAAGATTTTATACTTAGTAATCTAACTGCAACAGACATCTCAGAGTGCGGACTTCCTTCCCGTAATGGACGACTAGCTTCCTCTAACTGTTTAAAAAAATGTTTTGCATCATCATTAGGAGTTTGTTCAAAATTTTCATTGGGCTAACTCCCTAAGTGCATCCCAAAAGCATCCGCAACCGACCTACTACTTTCACCCACAACCATGTTATGAAATATCTCATTGCTACCATCGAACTCTCCATGATTAGTTCACACAAAGTAATGCTATAAATCCCTTCCTATAAAGATGAAGCTTAACTTCCTCCGGTTTTCCAAACTTCATACAGTCGCACCTAACACAAGGGCACCTAATTACTGCTTCACTTTGGTATGGTGGAAGTGACATTGCATGTCTAATAAAGTCATCAACCCCTTCTAAAAAATCCTCCCGCAATCCCCGCCGATTAGGATAATTCCTATTGTACATCCAAGTATGATGTTCCATCTATACAAATAAAACAAGTTCAATTCATAAAATAAAAGTTCAATTCATATCCTAAAATTTCAATTTATAAACTAAAAGTTCAATTCATAAACAAAAAGTTCAATCCATATCCTAAAGGTTCAATTCCATATCCTAAAATTTCAATTCATATCCTAAAAGTTCAATTCATATCCTAAAATTTCAATTTATAAACTAAAAGTTCAATTCATAAACTAAAATTTCAATTCATATCCTAAAGGTTCAATTCATATCCTAAAATTTCAATTTATACACTAAAAGTTCAATTCATAAACTAAAAGTTCAATTCATATCCTAAAGGCTCAATTCCATATCCTAAAAGTTCAATTCATATCCTAAAAGTTCAATTCATATCCTAAAATTTCAATTTATAAACTAAAAGTTCAATTCATAAACTAAAAGTTCAATTCATATCCTAAAAGTTCAATTCATATCCTAAAATTTTAATTTATAAACTAAAAGTTTAATTCATAAACTAAAAGTTCAATTCATATTCTAAAGGTTCAATTCCATATTCTAAAATTTCAATTCATATCCTAAAAGTTCAATTCATATCCTAAAATTTCAATTTACAAACTAAAAGTTTAATTCATAAACTAAAAGTTCAATTCATATCCTAAAGGTTCAATTCCATATCCTAAAATTTCAACTCATAAACTAAAAGTTCAATTCATACACTAAAATTTCAATTCATAAACTAAAATTACAATACATAACTAAAATTCCAACACATAAACTAAAAGTCCAATTGATATCCTAAAAGTTCAATTCATATCCTAAAATTTCAATTTATAAACTAAATGTCACGACCCAAATTCCATAAGGTCGTGATGGCATCGGACATCATTGTCAGGCAAGCCAATCATCAATTAATCGAAATAATTGCCGGTTTAAAACATTTATAAAAATATTTCCTTTCACTTCATTACAAATTAACCAAGTAAAAATCTGTTAAGTAAAACAATAGTTAGATATTACACTTTAACAAATATACCCCAACACATATCCCAGAACCCGGTGTCACACGTAAGAGGGAGACTCTGTCAACTGCGGATCGCCTCCGGATGATGCAACTCGCCTAAGTCTCTGAATCCTCCACATTGCTATGAAAGTACCTGTGCAATAAAATGCACAGCAAGTGTAGCATGAGTACAAAAATAACGTGTACTCAGTAAGTCGCCCGCCTAACCTCAGAGAGGTAGTAACGAGAGGTCAAATTAGACACTTACTAAAGGTCAATTTAGAATATTTAAGTATGACACTAAGCATGATTATCATAGGAAATTAATTAAAACCAGGATTTAAATATTTTCAACTTCGTTCACGTTTAACACTTTATATCTTCGTCATATTAATACAATTAATCAACATGTGTGATTTAATCAAATAACAATTAATCGACAGGAAGGAACAACTTCTTCCAAAATCTCTTTTAATAACTTTAAATCTCTGTCATTTCAATTGATAACTTAATATTTCAGGCCAGTAATCAGGCAAAATCATAGCACTACGCAGCAAATATCATGTGCAAGCAATGCCGAGGGTCGAACGACGCGAACCAACAATAATAAATTGTGCACTGCCGAAGGGTCGAACGACTCGAACCATAGATGCATCTATCTGCCCCACTCGCGAATCGATCATGCGACGCGGTTAAAAATAATACGGCTACCCTGCTCGCAAATCATACCTGCGACTCAGGTGCTCATATGAATACACACACAAATACAGGGTATCCTGCTCGCGAATCATACATGCGACTCAGGAACCCAAAGTTACACATATCCACATAATAAATCCGTATTTTATCAAGAAAACAATTTTTCTCAGGAAAGTGGTGAAATTCTTCTTAAAGGAACATGAAATAGAGCTTTTAAATGTTTGTTTTGAAACTCATTTGTCAAGTTCAATGATATTCCATAATACAACCCAGTCCAGGTACACAAATATCCACAGAGGAATGAATTCTCTTTCTAGAAGATTAACAAAATGAACTCTAGTCTTCTTTTAGATATTCAATTACGATTGCGATTATATTAGCGGTTTAATATTACATGCAAGATTACAGGTACAACACGTAAGGCATGCTAGTGGGTTCTAAACTACCCGGACATGGCATAATAGTAGCTATGCACGGACTTCTGTCACCTCATGCATATGTAGCCCCCGAAGATAATAGCATGTACTAAATTAATTCACCTAGGGGGACGATTCCTCCTCATACAGTTAGAAAGGAGACTTAACTCGCTCCAAAATTCCAATACCGGCTTCCAAGCCCTTCCGACGACTCCAACAGACGCACAACGCTCCGAAACTACCACATAACGGCAAAGCAATGAAAATTCATCCTAATACTCACAAAAAATTAAAATTATATACTGTCCCAACCCCATTCAGAGAAATGACCAAAATTCCCTCGGGCCCACGTGCCCGGAAATCCGAAATTCTCGAAGATATATTCTACCCATAGCTTTACTAACTCAAATATACCATTTACTCAAATATTCATGCTCAATTCGTGGCTAAATTCCAAATTTATATTTTCTAGGTTTCTTCAATAATTTCTCAAATTCCTACCAATTTTCATGCCTAATCCATGCATATAATCTTGTATTTATCTTACAAACGGGAGGAATTTACTTACCTTGATGCCTGACGAAAATCCCCCTTGAAATGCTCTCCAAAATCTCCCATGTCAAATGAAAAATGGGTGAGAAATGAAAAAACCCCGACTTTAAAACATTCTTCCCAGGCCTCCTTTCACACCTGCGGTCCAATAGCCGCTTCTGCGACTCCGCACCTGCGGAAATTCCATCGCAGGTGCGGCTCTGACTCAACCCAGCATCTCTCGCTTCTGCGGTCCCTTCTTCGCACCTACGCTTCCGCAGGTGCGACCCATCTTCCGCACCTGCGGCCTCCTCAGCTCCAACACAAAACTCGCACCTGCGACGCCCTTAGCCGCACCTGTGGTCAAAGCCTCACAGGTGTGGTTACACCAGATGACAACAACCTTCAGCCTTCTTCAACTTCTAAAATTGATCCGTTAACCACCCGGAATCCACCCGAGGCCCCCGGGACCCAGTAAAATTATACCAACCTGTTCCAAAACATAATGCGGACTTGCTCGATGCCTCAAATCAAATCAAACAATATCGAAACCAGGAATAGCACCCAATTCCTAACTTTATGAATTTAGAATTTTCCAACTTCTACATCCGAGGCCGAAACCTATCAAATCACGTCCGATTGACCTCAAATTTTGCCCACAAGTCATATTCAACATTACGGACCTGATCCAACTTTCGGAATCGCATTCCAACCTCGATATCAAAACTTTCACTTCCGGTCGGATTTCTCAAAAACTTTCAAATTTCTATCTTTAGCCAAATGACTTCAAAATGACCTACGAATATCAAAATTCACTTCAGATCGCGCTCCCAACTCCAGAATCACCATACGAAGCTATTCCCAAAATCAGAATCCCAAACAGACATCAACAACACTGAAATGCACTTCAAGCCCAAATTTATGAAATTCTTCTAAAATGCTTACTTCCATAATATACGCCGAAACGCTCCGGGGTTATCCAAAACCCGATCCGGAATTACGCCCAGGTCTGAAATCATCATAAGGACCTGCAGGAGCCTTCAAATCCTTATTCAGAGGTCGTTTACTCAAAATTCCAATCTTAGTTGATTCTTCCAACTTAAGGCTTCTGAAATGAGAATTTTCTTTCCAAATCAACTCTAAACTTCCCGAAATTCAATTCCTTCCACACCTACAAGTCATAAAACCTGAAACGAAGCTGCTCACGGCCTCAAACTGCTGAACGACGCGCTAGAGCCCAAAACGACCGGCCGGGTCGTTACACTAAAAGTTCAATTCATAAATTAAAAGTACAATTCATATCCTAAAGGTTCAATTTATAAACTAAAAGTTCAGTTCATAAACTAAAAGTTCAATTCATATCCTAAAGGTTCAATTCATATCCTAAAATTTTAATTTATAAACTAAAAGTTCAATTCATAAACTAAAAGTTCAATTCATATCCTAAAGATTCAACTCCATATCCTAAAATTTCAATTCATATCCTAAAAGTTCAATTCATATCCTAAAATTTCAATTTATAAACTAAAATTCCAATAGATAAACTAAAAGTCCAATTCATATCCTAAAAGTTCAATTCATATCCTAAAATTTCAATTTATAAACTAAAAATTAAATTCATAAACTAAAAGTTCAATTCATATCCTAAAGGTTCAATTCCATATCCTAAAATTTCAATTTATAAACTAAAATTTCAATTCATAAACTAAAAGTTCAATTCATACACTAAAATTCCAATTCATAAACTAAAAGTCCAATTCATATCCTAAAAATTCAATTCATATCCTAAAATTTTAATTTATAAACTAAAAGTTCTATTCATAAACTAAAAGTTCAATTCATACACTAAAATTCCAATTCATAAACTAAAAGTCCAATTCATATCCTAAAAATTCAATTCATATCCTAAAATTTTAATTTATAAACTAAAAGTTCTATTCATAAACTAAAAGTTCAATTCATACACTAAAATTCTAATTCATAAACTAAAATTCCAATACATAAACTAAAAGTCCAATTCATATCCTAAACCTTAGATTCTAAGTAAACTATCAAGACAATACAAAGTATAATAGAATTCAACACTAATTAAACTAATAGTTAATAAAATTAATTAACAAAACTAATTAAAACAAGACCTAAACCCTAATCCTCAATAGAATACAATGTTCAAAAAATTGAAACACTAATTGAAACAATAAACTACAATACATCAAATATTGAAATAAAAACTAGAAATAACAAAGATTCAAGGTTATAATTCAAACCTAGTATTTTTTAGGTGGAGAAGGAGAGAGAGGGGCGGCGACACTGGTGGCGGCGACAATGGGTGTTGGACGGCGATCAGTGGTGGCGCGGAGTGGGGGAATGGGATTTGTGTGACGGAAATAGAGAAGAGGAGGGAAAGAGAGAGTTGGGGAAATTTTGGGGAAGAAAATAAGAGAAATGGGGGGGGGGGAACCCGTATTTGATTCTGTTATTAGAAAAAGCGACTAAAGTTGGTCGCTATTTTTGGTCTGTAATTAAGTATGATCGTTTGACCAAAATAGCAACCAACGTTGGTCGCTATTTTTAAAGAAAAAATTAGATTATTTTTTTGTCTTTTTTGGTTTTTAAATATTATAAGCTATAAAAAATTATTATTAGCTAGGTAATTAATTTTAATAGATTATAATAGCATCTATGTAAAGGAATTTTTTAATTTATATTTAAGTATATGAGTAATTTCATACACACGCATAAACTATATTGTAATTGATGATCAATCTTATACATTACTACGTACGAATAATTAATGAATTGATAAACCATTATAATATTATTCTATTAATTGATATAATAGTATTCAGTATTTGTATTATAACAGAGTTAATGAATTACATTCATTCATCACTAGGTTATAAGTCGACGAATCAATTATAACAGATTAATTTATATAAATCGAGACATTTTGTTTTAATATTCAACGATGCATTATGATGACCCAAAAGGTCATCCCGTGTAATTTTACCTAAATCTGTGTTCTGAAACCATGAAAGCCTCCTTTTATCTCACCTCGATATGCGTGCGCATCCCGGGCGTGTAGCCGGGATGCCGTAAAGTGGAAATTTGATTAAATGATGATTTTAAATTAATTCTTTGAGTAAAGTTGACTTTGGTCAATATTTTTGGTAAACGGACTGGACCCATGATTTGACGGTCCCGTAGGGTCCGTAGGAAAATATGGGACTTGGGCGTATGCCCGGAATAAAATTCCGAGGTGCCAAGTCCGAGAAATGTATTTTTGAAAAAATTGTTTTCTGAAAAATACAAAGATTTTTGAAAATGAGATTTGATGTGAAACCTGTGATACCGGGCCCGTATTATGGTTCCGGAGCCCGGAACAGGTTCAATATGTTTTATATGTGTTATCTGTGAAATTTGGTAAGAAACGGACTTAGTTTGACGTGGTTGGATAAAAAATGGAAAATTTAGAACTTTTGGAAGTTTAAAGGAATTTCATTGATTTTAAGGTTTAATTCGATGTTTATGATGTTATTTTGGTGTTTTGATTACTTGAATTAGACCGTGGTATATTTTTGAGGTTGTGTGCACATTTGGTTTTGAGCCCCGAGGGCTCGTGTGAGTTTCGGGTAGGCGTCGGGGTGTTAAAACTTAAAAAAATCTGGTGTGATATTGTTGTTGCTGGTGTCCAGGTATTTTACCCTATGCGAACGCATACAAAGGAGTGCGAACGCACACAAGGGAGTGTGAACGCACAGGGTAAAGCGGGGTCAGGGTAAATTTTGTACTGTGCGAACGCACCTCATAGGATGCGAAGGCGGAGGGTAAGTTTGGGGACACTGTGCGAACGCACAACATAGGAGGGGTACCTGGGGGCTGGTGTCACGACCCAATTTCGGAGTCGTGATGACGCCTGTCGTGGAAGCAGACAAGCCTCTTTATTTAACTAAGCTAAATTCAATTTCCAGTAAAAATGCGATTTTTAAACGAATTTATTAATAATACTAAGAATCTGAAGTTTAAAACAATGTGTGAAAAACTAAATTTAAACCTCCAACTCCGGATCCGGTGTCACTCAGTCATGGACCACTAAAACATAAAGCAAAGAAAAGGAGAAATGGACAACATTGTCTCAAAATAAAGAACAACAGGTAGAATAAGAAAGAGAAGATGAGGTCGCGATCGCCGGCTGCTACCTCGACAACTCCAATAGAAACGCTGATCGCTGCTCAATATCCGCTACCGGGTCCCGATGTACCTGGATCTGCACACAAGGTGCAGGGGGTAACTTGAGTACACCAACTCAGAAGTAACGAACCCAAACTATGCTGAGAAGTAGTGACGGACAAACCTCAGTTATGTTACAATAAATATTATGCAGAATTTAGACATGCTAACAGTTTATCAGGATGAGAAAATATGCCAAGTATACCAGTATAATCTACATGCCATCATAAAATATATATGTATGAAACTAGTATGCATATGCACATAGTGCTCACAGCTCTCCCACAGAAGTCCACTCAGTACTATATATGGCTCTCAGACCCAGGGAAGTTCCATCCCAGAATATACATAAACACCGGTGACCGTAGTCACTATGTACTGAGGAAAAAGGTCAATCCAGCCCCCACGGAGAAGATCCATCTCCGGAATACAACACTCGGACAATTTCCATATCCAGGGAAGATCCATCCCTTTCATAACATCAGCTTCGGATAAGATCCATGCCCTGAAGATCCATCCCTCTCAGAACCTCAGCTTCGGACAAGATCTATGCCCAGGGAAGATCCATCCCTCTCATAACCTCAGCTTCGGACAAGTTCCATGCCCAAGGAAGATCCATCCCTCATCATCAATGCACTCAATGGGGGTGTAAAGACTCTGGAGGGGCCCTAGTGGCCCAAGCGCCATATCAAGCCAACGAAGGCATGATTTAAATACTGTTGCAGTGTGCAGTCCATTCTCATAACTGTCTCAATAACAGGCTCTCGGCTCACTCAGTCATTACTCTTCATTCTCACTCACATGGCTCACAAATGTCTCCATCAGCCCGAAACAATGATAAGTATGCATGTAATTAACAATACTGAGACTGAGACATGAAATGATATGCTACAACAAGACTGAGTATATGACATCAAATAATCACAACATGAGACAACAATATACGACCACTAAGGTCTCAGCATTTCCGGCGTGAAGCCTAGCATTTATATTTAACATAATTTATAACATGTTCACAACTACCACATTAATAGAAGCACAGATATCATCATGAAATAATCACTACGTGGTGCCATGGAATAAGACAGGCCACAATTACTCGGTGCATGCCGCACGCCCGTCACTTGGCATGTGCGTCACCTCAATTATAGTCATAAATCATTTAGCTCGGGGTTTCGAACCCTCAAATCCAAGTTTGGAAACCTTACTTACCTCAAATCAGCTAAAATTCTATTCCGCAGTGCCTTTGCCTCTAAATCCGGCCTCGGAGTGCTCCAAATCTACCAAGTTCAGTTTTTTATCATCAAATTATGCTTAAGGAGTGAATCCCAATCGAAAAATATCAATTTAGCTCAAAAACCTGAATTTGGTCAAAACTCGACCCCCGATCTCACGTCCCGAAACTCAGAAATTTTTATATCAAACTGTTCTTCATCATCCCACGAGTCCGTACATATAAAGAAGACTAAAATCAGAGTTCGTTTGACCCCTCAAATAAATCCCTAAAGGTCTCAAAATCTCAAGCCCTAAACCCACCTTTTTCTACTGATTTTTGTGAATCTAACACTGATATTATGTTCTATAATCATCCATAAATAAGTTTTAAGGTCCAAAACACTTACCTCTATGAAGAACAATGATTTCCCTCTTCAAAAATCGCCCCAAAAGCTCTCTGTCTGTACAAGAATGGTGTAAAAAGGGTTTAAGTCGCGGAGGGTTTAATTATATACTGCCAAGTGATTTCTTCACTGTGATCGCAGCAAAAGTCACGTGATCGTGGTTCACAGCAGTTCAACCTCACGCGATTGCAGCCCATCACACACGATCGCGAAGCACACTGACCAGCCCCTACGCGCACCCCTCTATCCCTACGCGACCGCAACATGCCCCACGCGATCGCACTGCTCAACCTGCTCAACCTCTGCGATCGCGAACACACCTATGCGATTGCAGAGAGTAAAATTCTGCCCCTCAAAAATTTCACTATGCGATCACGACTCTCCTTACGCGATCGCAGTGAAGGAAAACCTGCTGCACAAAAACCAGAAGACCAACAATTTACCTAAGTCCAAAAATGCCCGTTAACCAACCGAAATCAATCCCGAACCCCTCGGGACCCCAACCAAAGTTACCAACACATCATAATTGATTATTCAAACTTAGTTGCACTCTCAAAACTCCAAAAGTAACATCAAAACACTAGATTTACATCGGATTCAAGCCTAAGAACTTTGAAATTTCTAAAATTCACCAATGATGCCGAAACTATCCAAAACAACTCCGATTGACCTGAAATTTTGCAGACGCACCCAAAATGACATTATGAACTTGTTCCAACTTCTGGAATTCCATTCCGGCCCTGATAGCCTATTTTCCACTGTCGACCAGAAATCACCAAAAACTAACTTTCGCCTATTCAAGTCTAATTCTACACCGGACATCACAAAAATATTCCGAGCACACTCCTAAGTCCCAAATCACCTAACGAAGATATCCGAGCCATAAAATCTGCATTCCGAGTTTGTTTCCCAATAAGTAAATTCTCAGTTGACTTTTCCAACTTCAAGGCTATTTTTAAGGACTGAGTTGCTAAACTCTCACTACAATCATTCCGATTTCAAGACTACCAACTCTAACACATCAATAACAGTATAACCAACCTGTGACTAGTCAAGAATAGTAATTATGATGCAGGTTCTACGTAATGACGGACCGGGTCGTTACATTCTCCCCCTCTTAAACAAATGTTCGTCCTCGAACGTGCCAAGGGTTGTTACAAAAGCCATCAACCATCCAATAACCTTACCATGCACACACCCGGGTATCCAGACCCCCAATAGGTACCACTCACAACCGAAACACGCGGTCCGTAACAACAACATCACCCACAGGGATGCCCACATGAACAGATGTAACAAAAGATTCACGGGGCGTATCTAGAGAATGGGCTAGATTATGATGAACATGTGAATATGAAAAACTAGAATCTATAAAAAAAACTTAAGCTTCTCGTGACATACTGAAACAATACATGGGATTACGGCATCAAAAGCCATCTCATCCGGTCTGGCCGGGAATGCATAAAATCGGGCCTGATCACCACCAGATCGACCTCCCCCTCTTGGGCGACCCCTAATTGCCTAACCCCCACCTCTAGCTGCCTGGGCGGGCGGTGCAGCTACTGATTCTGAAACCGCGGGCTCACTCCTCTACTGATAAGTACCTCTCACAAGACGAGGGCAAAACCTCTTAATATGGCCCACATCTCCACACTCAAAGCAACCTCTCTCGGAGAATGGCACGGGGGACTGAATGGAATCCCTAGCACCGGGATAACCACTGGTAGAACAAGGCATAGATGAATTCTGAACTGATGGTGCCCAAGATGAACTCTGAGCTGGCAGGGCACTGAAAGATGGTTGCACCTAATGCGAACTATGAGGATCGTGAACAGCTGATCCACCACGATAACCTGAGCGACTTGGCTGAGCCTGCTTGAATGGACGGCCTCCGCTTGGCTGAGGCTGCCCCCCTGAAGGAACCCTACCAAAACTCCCAGATCCTAGAGACCTCTTGGCCTCCCTCTCAATCCGTTCTTGGTGGCGAACCGACTCAATCTCTCTGGCAATGTCAACCACCTCCTCAAAAGAAGCGTCAGATACCCTCTCCCTAGTCAGAAAAACCCGAAGCTAATAAGTGAGGCCATCAACGAACCTCTTGATTCTCTCCCTATCCGTGGGAACTATCCAAATAGCATGACGGTCCAACTCAGAGAACCTCATATCATCATGTGTCACGGTCATGTCCTCCTGACACAACTATTCGAACTCCCTGTGCATCTCCTCCCTGCGGGACTGCGATATATACTTCTCCAGGAATAGAATAGAGAACTGACGCCGGTAAGGGGCGCTACATCAGCAGGTCTACGCCTCTCATAGGCCCCCCCACCAAGCAAGTGCAACTCCTGAAAACTGGAATGTATTAAATGCGACCCCACTAGCCTCCAGTGTCCCTGCTGTGCGAAGGATCCTCTGACACTTGTCCAAAAAGTCCTGGGCATCCTCGCCCTCAGTACCACTAAAAATTTGAGGCTGGAGTCTGATGAACCTCTCCAACCTACGCTGCTTATCTTCAACTAAATCTAGGACCACATAATCCTGGGTTGGGGCAACTAGCTGAACTGGGACTGACCAAGTGTCTGAAGCCCCTGGTTAGCTTGCTCAGGTGTCCGAGCAACTGGAGTCTGAGTGCCTCCCCCGGCCTGAGAAGTAGCAGCAGTAGACACGGCGACGGCCTGTGCCAGGCTGGTGCACACCGTCAAAATATGGGCTAGGGTCTCCTGAAGACCCGGAATCACAATGGGCACTGCTGGTTCTTGAGCCTCTAAGCGGGTTGCTAAGCGGGTTTAGCGGGCAGCACCCCTCCCTCTGCCACGGCCTCGACCTTGACCTCGGCCTCGACATCCAACTGGTCCTGCTGGTGTCTGATTACCATGATCGGTAGGACGAGTCCTCACCATCTGTCAGAGAATGAAAATAACATAAGTTTAGTTCGAGAATTCAACAGAGTCGCACGACAGAATTCAAAGATGTGGGACTTTCCTAAGGGTTTTGTAGCCTCTCAGAGATAAGTACAGACGTCTCCGTACCGATCCACAAGACTCTACTAAACCTGCTCATGACTGGTGAGACCTATTTAACCTAGCGCTCTGATACCATCTTGTCACGACCCAATTTCGGAGTCGTGATGGTGCATGTCGTGGAACCAGGAAAGCCTCCCTATTTAACTAAGCTAAATTCAATTTCCAGTAAAAATGCGATTTTTAAACAAATTAATTAATAATACTAAGAATCTAAAGTTTAAAATAATGTGTGAAAAACTAAATTTAAACCTCCAACCCCGGATCTGGTGTCACTCAGTCATGGGCCACTAAAACATAAAGCAAAGAAAAGGAGAAATGGACAACACTGTCTCAAAATAAAGAATAACAGGTAGAATAAGAAAGACAAGATGAGGTCGCGATCGCGGCTGCTACTTCGACAAATCCAATAGAAAAGCTTATCGCTACTCAATATCCGCTAACGGATCTCGATGTACCTGGATCTGCACACAAGGTGCAGGGGGTAACGTGAGTACACCAACTTAGAAGTAACGAACCCAAACTATGGGCTGAGAAGTAGTGACGGACAAACCTCAAAAAATATTATGAAGAATTTAGACATGCTAACAGTTTATCAGGATGAGAAAATATGCCAAGTATGCCAGTATAATCTACATGCCATCATAAAATATATGCATGAAACCAGTATGGATATGAACATAGTGCTCACAGCTCTCCCATAGAAGTCCACTCAGTACTATATATGGCTCTCAGGCCCAGGGAAGTTCCATCCCCGAATATGCATACACACCGGTGACCGTAGTCACTATGTACTGAGGAAAAAGGCCAATCCAGCCCCCACGGAGAAGATCCATCTCCGGAATGCAACACTCTGACAATTTCCATATCCAGGGAAGATCCATCCCTCTCATAACATCAGCTTTGGACAAGATCCATGCCCAGGGAAGATCCATCCCTCTCATAACCTCAGCTTTGGACAAGACCCATGCCCAGGGAAGATCCATCCCTCTCATAACCTCAGCTTCGGACAAGATCCATGCCCAGGGAAGATCCATTCGTCATCATCAATGCGCTCACTGGGGGTGTAAAGACTCCGGAGGGGCCTTAGTGGCCCAAGCGCCATATCAAGCCAACAAAGGCATGATTTAAATATCGATGCAATGTGCAGTCTATTCTCATAGCTGTCTCAATAACAGGATCTCAGCCTCACTCAGTCATTACTCTTCAGTCTCACTCACATGGCTCACAAATGCCTCCATCAGTCCGAAACAATGATAAGTATGCATGCAATTAACAATACTGAGACTGAGATATGAAATGATATGCTATAACAGGACTGAGTATATGACATCAAATAATCACAACATGAGATAGCAATATATGACCACTCGGGTCTCAGCATTTCCGGCGTGAAGCCTAGCATTTATATTTAACATGATTTCTAACAAGTTCATAATTACCACATTAATAGAAGGACATATATCATCATGGAATAATCACTATGCGGTGCCATGGGATAAGCCAGGTCACAATTACTCGGTGCATGCCGCACGCCCGTCACTTGGCATGTGCGTCACCTCAATTATAGTCATAAATCATTTAGCTCGGGGTTTCGAACCCTCAAATCCAAGTTTGGAAACGTTACTTACCTCAAAACCGGCCAAAATACTATTCCACAGTGCCTTTGCCTCTAAATCCGGCCTTTGAGTGCTCCAAATCTACCAAGTTCAGATTTTTATCATCAAATTATGCTTAAGGAGTGAATCCCAATCAAGAAATATCAATTTAGCTCAAAACCCCGAATTTGGTAAAGATCCGACCCCCTGGCCCACATCCCTAAACTCAGAAATTTTTATACCAAACTGTTCTTCATCATCCCACAAGTCCGCACATATAAATAATACTAAAATCAGAGTTCATTTGACCCCTCAAATAGATCCCTAAAGGTCTCAAAATCTCAAGCCCTAAACCCACCTTTTTCTACTGATTTTTGTGAATCTAAAACTGATATTATGTTCTATAATCATCCATAAATGAGTTTTAAGGTCCAAAACACTTACCTCTATGAAGAACAGTGATTTCCCTCTTCAAAAATCGCCCCCAAAGCTCTCTGTCCGTACAAAAATGGTGTAAAAGGAGTTTAAGTCGCGGAGGGTTTAATTATATACTGCCCAGTGATTTCTTCACTGCGATCGCGGAAAAAGCCACACGATCGCGGCTCACAGTAGTTCAACCTCATGCGATCGCAGCCCATCACACGCGATCGTGAAGCACACTGACCAGCCCCCACGCGCACCCCTCTATCCCTACGCGACCACAACATGCCCCACGCGATCGCAGTGCTCAACCTCTGTGATCGCCAACACACCTATGCTATCGCAGAGAGTAAGATTCTGCCCCTCAAAAATTGCACTACGCGATCACGACTCTCCCTACGCGATTGTAGTGAAGGAAAACCTGCTGTACAAAAACCAGAAAACCAGCAATTTACCTAAGTCCAAAAATGCACGTTAACCAACCGAAATCAATCCCGAGCCCCTCGGGACCCCAACCAAAGTTACCAACACATCATAATTGATTATTCAAACTTAGTTGCACTCTCAAAACACCAAAACTAACATCAAAACACTAGATTTACATCGGATTCAAGCCTAAGAACTTTGAAATTTCTAAAATCCACCAATGATGCCGAAACTATCCAAAACAACTCCGATTGACCTGAAATTTTGCAGACGCATCCAAAATGACATTACGAACCTGTTCTAACTTCTGGAATTTTCATTCCGACCCTGATAGCCTATTTTCCACTGCCGACCGGAAATTACCAAAAACTAACTTTCGTCAATTCAAGCCTAATTCTACACCGGACATCACAAAAATATTCCGGGCACACTCATAAGTCCCAAATCACCTAATGAATCTATCCGAGCCATAAAATCCGCATTCTGAGGTCGTTTCCCAATAAGTAAACTCTCAGTTGACTTTTCCAACTTTAAGGATATTTTTAAGGACTGAGTGGCTAACTCTCACTACAACCATTCCGATTTCAAGACTACCAACTCTAACACATCAATAACAGTATAACCAACCTATGACCAGTCAAGAATAGTAATTATGATGCAGGTTCTACGTAAAGACGGACCGGCTCATTACAGCTGGGGGTAAGTTTCCATGTGCGAACGCGGCCCCACAACCGTGAACGCACTGTTCTATGAATCCAAGCCTCCACGAATGCAGCCTGCGGCCCACGAACGTGGAGAGGAAATCTGCCTAGTGGTTTTAAATACCCAAAACAGAATGTATTACGGGATTTTACCAAAATTCACAAACCCTCTTCTTCTCCAAACCCCATAGACGATTTTTGAAGCATTTCTTCCCCATAACCTCTTAGGTAAGTAATCTTTGACTTGTTTTCTTCCATTTTATTAACACCCATTAGATTTTAGGCCTAAAACATGTAATTAAGGTAGAAAATTGGGGTTTTGGGTATAGTTAAGGCCTTTTAATTATTTAGGAAATTTGACCTCGGTTTGGGGTCGGATTTCAAAGAAAATTGTATATTCGGGCTCGTGGGTGAATGGGTGATCGGGTTTTGGTCCGAACATCGTGTTTGGACCAAGCGGGCCCGGGGTTGAATTTTGGAATTTTGGGAAGAATGTTGGGAATTCTATAATTAAGCCTTGGAGTGGAATTGTTAATAAATTATTGATGTTATTGAGTCAATTATGTCTAGATACTATTGATTTGGAGTCGGGTTTGAAAGAAAAAGCGGTGCTAGAGGCTTGATTTGGATTCTTGGAGTCGAGGTAAGTGTTTGGCCTAACCTTAGCCTGAGGGAATAGGTGTTGAGTCATATGTGCTACGTGTTATTATTATGTTCAATGTATAGGTGAGGTGACGAGTACCTATAAAGTTTTTTCAAGCATGCCCGTGAGTCATTTCTTATGGTATATGTGCTTTTCTTCGATATTCACTGTGTTATGAAGTAGATTTCATTTTGGAGATTATTTTGTTGTTGGAAATAATTGGTTGCGGACACTGTTGATTAGTTGTTCGGTTGAGGATTATTTGGTTATGTTGTATATTCAGTGAGATTGGTTATAGCTGTGTCCCTTGCTGGGTCGGTGATATTTCTGTTATTGTTCCCTTGCCGGGATGTTGTGACTTATGGTTTGTAATGTGGTCTTTCCTTGCCAAATTGTTGTTCTTGATATTGTTTGGGTGAGGAAGAGTGTAAAACACGAAGGGTGATGCCGTGTATTTATTTATTGCATTGTGAGGATAAAAGTGTAAATCACGAAGGGTGATGTCGTGCCATGATATTTATATTTAAAAGCACGAAGGTTAATGTCGTGTCGTTCATTTATTCATTGCATTGTGAGGACGAGAGTAAAAGCACGAAGGGTGATGTCGTGCACTTGTTTTGGTGAGGATGGGAGTAAAGCACGGAGGGTGATGTCGTGCACTTGTTTGCTCCAAGTGTTCACTTCATGTTGCTATTGATGCTACTTAGACTATTGCTTCGTTATGTGATGTAGTACTTGTTTTCCCCTTGTCCCCAGTATGTCCTCCCCCCGTTTTACACTTAACTGTTTATTTCCTATCGTCATTTCCATTATATATTATTGAATTGCACAGGTATTTATTTTTTGTCGTGTCCTAGCCTCGTCACTACTTCGCCGAGGTTAGGGTCGGCACTTACTCAGTACATGGGGTTGGTTGTACTGATGCTACACCTGCACTTCTTTATGTTGTGCAGATTACAGTACCGGACCCGGTGGACAGTAATCTAGGGAGTATCCTTCAGACCACAGGCGACACTGAGGTAGTCCTGCAGGTGTCTGCAGGCCTTGGCGTCACCTCCTATCTTATTCCTTCTCTTGCTGTCTTCATCTTGTATTCCTGATACAGTTGTATTGTTTATTCATCCTTTGTTTTTAGTATTCCTAGATAGTCCCTGGATTGTGATACCAGTTCTGTGGGTGTATTTAGGAAAATTTCGTAAGACTTACTATTTAAGTTGTTGGACTTCTTATCTTCCGCATTTCTAATTATAACTATTCTAGTTTACCGATGCTATTTCAATTGTCTATATTAATGATATAAATGTAATAATCGGAACGTTGGCTTGTCTAGCGGGTTCAAGGTTTGACGCCATTACGGCCTGAAGGTGGTATTTTGGGCCGTGACATGCATCTGAGTAGGTTATAAGTCGATGAATCAATTTACAAGTGTATCAATCCCTAAAATAACCCGACCCTGTGTTCCTATATATATATATAGAGAGAGAGAGAGAGAGAGAGAGACACAGACACTTTACTGTAATAGTATAACGTATATATAACTTGTTTTAGTATATGTTAGTGTG